>JAUTBZ010120690.1:0-35096 GCA_032361785.1 Lepetodrilus galriftensis
GCTCTATTCGGAGCTTGTTGCACTATGCTGAGATTGCTGCACTATGCTGAGCTTGTTGCACTATGTTGAGTTTGCTGCACTATGCTGAGCTTGCTGCACTATGCTGAAAGGTTATGTTGCTCACCCGGTCGCCTTTGGGTCCTGGGATGAATACACCGCTGCCTCCTGGAAGTCCGATCCCTGGTTTGCCGGGCTCACCGCGCTGTCCCCTAATACTGAATCCACGCTCTCCCTTCCTGCCTCGCAGTCCAGACCGACCCTGGGAACAGATGGATAATATATGTCACATAACATATCAGTGCTGTACTCTTCTTGATGTTGATGAGGTTCCAGGGCGGATGATCTTGATGCGTAATGGTTTCAGGGGATGATCTTGCTTAAAGGTTTCAGGATGATGTTGATGCTTAAACTTGAAGCTTTCAGTGTGATTATATTGATGCTTATGTATCAGGGTGATGATATTGATGCTCAAAGGTTTCAGAGTAATGATCTTGATGCTTAAAGATTGCAGTATGATCACCTCATTTTCACTTTGGAAATAAATACCATCAAAATTAATAAACAAAAAAATATTTTAAAAAAAATCATATACCTGCAGTTAGCATACAACTGAGGGACATGCCTACTAAATGTCTACAGGACTCACCGGGAATCCTGGCATCCCCATTTCTCCTCTGTTGCCCTTGGGGCCCCGCGGTCCTCCAGGTCCTCGCTTGCCATCTCGTCCTGCAGGTCCTTCAGGTCCTGGTGGTCCTATCACCACCTGATGTGGAATACAGACAGTCAGTGTGGTGGAATGCAGACAGTCAGTGTGGTGGAATGCAGACAGGCAGTGAGGTCAGACAGTAACAGAGTAGTTCTGGTGATCCATATTTAACTTTGCATGTGGCATCAGTATTACGCCAGAAAACAAATTATTATAAGTTAAAGAATCTTGAAAGTGGCTCAAAGTCACAATTCAAAACTAATAAAACTAAGTAACTAACTACAGCTGAGACTTACCGTGCTCCCATCCACTCCTGTAGTGACCACTGACCCAGGAAGTCCCGGGGCTCCCACCATTCCTTTGTCACCCTTCTCACCCTGAAGCAAACATTAATGATATGCAGAAGTTGGGTACAAATATTCTTGCACATTAAACAAAGTGTGGCTACAATTAAGGAAGACAACAATTGCCTATAACCATCCTTATAATAACTTTTACAAAACTTTTGAAACTGTTCACAGGAATCATTGCAATAAGCTTTAAGACACCTCTGCTGAAATTGGTCATCATTTACTGATGTTTACCAATCACTACAAACTACAGTAATCCTGATAGCAAACCTCATCAAGTCTTGAAGCAAGGTATTACTACAAGTGATTCTACTGAAATCCTTACAATAGTAACCATCACAGTGGTTCATATAATAGAAAGGAATCATTATAGGATGTTCTGTTAAAGGAACAGAGAAGAAAGAATAGTGAACACTTACTGCCAATCCAACCAGACCTGGTTCACCAGGGGCTCCAGGAATACCAGCAGGCCCAACCGGTCCCATATCACCAGGGTATCCATTCATACCATTCATACCCTTGTCTCCCTTGGGTCCCAGCATACCCTTGTCACCCTGAAATAACACAAGAGATGTGCATGGTTATTCATTATCGAGACAGGGACCTACCAGACCAATAAGTAAATGTATTCTTAATCAGCTCTTAAGAAATATCTTATTAGTTTCCCCTACCATTTTAGCCATACTATAGACTAGCAATGTACAGCCAACACATTATTATTACTGCATCAAGCACATAGACAACTAAAAAACAAACCTTCTGTCCCTTCTGAGAGATGAACTCTCCATCCATGCCAGACTCTCCAGATCCCACGATTGTCCCGGATCCTGGAAGTCCTGGAGGTCCAGGTGGACCCTGAATGCCCTGCTGCCCAACACCGTTCTGTCCGTCCCTGCCCTGCAACATGGAGCAACAACAAACTTACTCCCGACTCTAAAAGCGGAAAGACAGATTTCCATGTAAACTAGAATCCTCACACTCATTATTGTTGGAAATAAGCAGAGTATTCTACTTTGAAAGTCAGTTAGAAAAGCTGGACAAGAAGGACGAGGTCACCTACCGGGCGTCCAGGGAGTCCTCCAATTCCTGCTTCCCCTTGGCCGCCTTCAACTCCTGGTACTCCGGGCGTCCCTGCCTCTCCTCGGGGGCCTACTGGGCCCGTCTCACCCTGGAAGCCCTGTAGAAACACAGCATAGACTTACTGACTTATCTCCACAGACTGCAACTGGTGTATTGAAGCACACTCCATACTGAAGGCAACAGAGATGCTCGAAAGAGCAGTGCCTAATCAAACTGGGAGAAGGTTCATATCTTTAACATTGTTTCTGCTGTAGCAAATCATAGATACCATTGGGGGCAGGCTCAATGGTCACTTCAGCAGATAGAATATTAAGCAAGCCAACTCTTTGCCATATTGTCTTTTGTTAAATTGCTGATCTTCAAACACATAATTTTAATACATAGATTTCCTGGCAGACTGAACAAATAATACTACCTGACATAGTATGAATATAATTTCTAATGTATGTATAACCAAATGTACATTGACAAGTCATAGGTGTGTTCTCAACCAGTACTACCATCAACTGATCTGTCATAGTATTGTCATTGTATTTATCCTTTCTCAAATGTTTGTGAAGTCGGAGCACTCACTCGTTCACCCTTGGGACCGTGTGGCCCTATGAATCCTCTTTCTCCTTTCTGTCCCATTTGTCCCGGTGTTCCAGGAATTCCTTCCTCTCCTCGAGGTCCAGTCAATCCACGAGGTCCTGGCAAACCTGGACCTCCAGCCTCGCCATCACCAGATAACTCACTCTGAGGTCAACAAACAAAGAGATGTCATACAGAAACATCCACAACACAAGATAGGACTAGGACGTGCATTACATGGATGTCCAATAAGTAATTCCTGTGATGTGCCACAAGATTGATGCATTTTGATGTGTTCACAGCTTTAGGTTTGAATCATTTAGACATTGTTGGTCAAAGAATCTGCTTCAAAAGACATTTTCTATAGCTGTACTTGCATCTTAGGATGGGATGAAATGGTCACTAACAGTCTAAAGTGCCGGAATTGGCAGCTTGGGTTGTGGAAAAGTGCACATTGATCCATTGACAGGGGATAATAATATGGTGCTTTGAGCATGCCTTAGGGATTGGATTTGGTGCATAATTAGTCATTTATTATTATTATTATTATTTAAATTAACAAGACATTATTGTACTGACATCTCCGCTGCCAAAGAATCCTCCTCGCCCCGGTATTCCATGGCGTCCTGGGGGACCTGGCGGACCCATGAGGCCTCGTAAGCCAGTGCTCCCTCTCGACCCGTCAGTACCACGCTGTCCCAGATCTCCCTTGGGGCCAGGCAGGCCCTCTTCTCCAGGAACACCATCAAGGCCCTGGCAACATAACATACATTGTCAGGTCTTCCCTGGTGCTGTACATAGGATACAAGCAAATATTGATACAAATAAGAAATGTTTACAAAAAAAACCCATGAAATTCTACTAGCCCATAGGATAACTTTAGCATTGGGAGAAATGGCCCCAGCTAGCGGGCTAGTGTTAATTTCTATCCCTGCAGCTTCAAATTCTTATTGGTGACATGTTCTGTTCTATGCTGGACAAGATTTGCCTCGACTTTTAATGTAAATTAGTGATGCAATACAGAAGTATCTGTTACTGTAATTGAACCATATCGAAAATATTTAGGAATCTAAATTTAGAGGAATCTGCAATGACCGCTAGACCGGGATGACTTGGAATGGCGCCTGATTATTTGTAACTTACCCTTTCACCCTTGATGCCCTGAGGTCCTACGGGTCCGTGAGGTCCAGTCTGGCCAGGAGTACCCTGAAAACAACAACGAACATCATCAAAATGTACAGAAACATAATATTCATCATGATACAACTGTGCAGCAATGACCATCAATGATTATATCCACAGCAAACATAGCTAGGTGTCCTGTTACAGGATACTAACAGGATCAGACAGGATCTTGGCAGGACGCTTTCACCTTGGTTGTCCTGGTTTATTTTTTAGCCACATTAGGAGGCCTGGCCTGGCCCGGACACCTTTACCGGACACCTTTACCAGACACCTTTACCGGACACCTAACTATTTTTGCTGTGCTCATGCTTTAGCATCTTCAGTTAAGACTCCTACCTATACGCACTATATTTATGGTTAACAGATCATATTAACAGCATTATAATTAATGGTATCATGAATTGACTGTACCAACACTACAATAACAAACACTACCAGCTGTTCACATTACAAATTGAGTCATTAATACAAAACAACATGTAAAGTACATACAGTGTTCACACAATTGACAATATTGAGAATAGTCTTAATTTTTAAACAGGACATTTGGACCTGTCATCCAAGCAATGCCCTGGGCCCCGGTAAGAGCAGGAGTTATAGCAGAGCACCAACATAAGAGAAAACATCAACACATTAACAGGTAAAGAAATTATCCCCACAAAGGAACCAAACGGTGGTAATATCAATGTAAATGAACAATGAAAATGAATTGTGACGAAAATAGTGCGATCAACATTACCTGTATCAGTCTGTGGCAAAATATTACAGAAAGTCCGGTTAGAAGACAATCAATTCACTTCATAATCATACAATCATTTATTGACAAATATATATATATATATATATCTATGACTAGTTATGGTTGGTTAACAATTATTTGTTTCTTAAAATATTCATGTATAGCTTCCTCATCACGACATAAATGAGAAGTTTATCATTTTATTTTGCATGGTTATCATTGTCCTACTTGATGCATAAACACAATGGTAGAATCTCCTGTCAGCAGTAGCATAACTATGAACATTTATAGTTCTTGACCAATCAGTGAAGTTGCAAAAAACATTATCTACAGTATACTGTGCGAGCCAGTATATTGGCTGATTAATAAATATCTATGTATCGTGTAGACATTTGCGGGTGGGAATGAGCAAAGGGAGACAACTCACTGGCAATCCTGGTGTTCCAGCAGGACCAGGAAGTCCATCCCTGCCAGGAATTCCTGGTTCTCCAGAAATTGTTGAGAAATTTCCAGATCCAAATGCACCTGGTTTTCCTGAAAGTATTTCAAGATTAAAATTAAAGCATTCATTAATTCAATTAATAGAATAGTTCACAATGCAAAATCTATGCATCAGTTTAGGAAAAGGTTATCCGTAGAATATTTCACAAGGTACACGTATAATACATGTAAAGGTGTTAATTCATCATATTGGTAATACATTCTATTATAAACATGCTGAATTAACACTTTACTGCCTCAATCGTACCTCACACAACTAAAAATAAATAATAGAAAAATAAAAATAGAAAAATAATACAAATTTAAATATTTTTTTTTTTAAATAAAAAATAAACAAGGACAACTATTCATCAGTTATTAGAAGCAGCCATAAAATGAATAATTGGGGGAAATAAAATAGATAATAGTTGGGGGGAAAAGGGAGTTTAACGATCAATGTTCCCCAGTACCTGGTAATCCTGGTATACCGGGAACACCTGTGGTTCCCATCAAACCCTGAAGTCCCTGCAGGCCTTGAAGACCTGGCACACCACGAGGTCCCATGGGTCCAGATGGCCCGGGTGGACCCGGAGGTCCAGGGATTCCGTCGATGTCTCCAGATCCGGTTCCATCGACATCGATCATGCTGGATCCTCCCAGACCAGGGGGACCCGGAGGTCCTGGGGGTCCAACAACACCCTGAATTCCCTGATCACCGCGGACATAGTCACCCTGAGGAATAGAAATAATACATGCTATTGGCGACATGAACTTCTTGAATTGATATTAATAGCAGAAATTGGAGAGAATTGGTGTTGCATAGTTCTTGTATTGATAAGTATCTTAGCTAGGACAGAGAGCTGCACAATAGCTTCATAAATAGCCTCAAATTGCCAATTCCCCTTCCGAAAATATCAAAATTCAGTCATGATTCATGTCTTTGGAAATAAAATTAATGAAATACCAAAGACACAAATATCTGACTTGTATGTTAAGTGAGCATGTTTCAAACACAAGTCAATACACATAGGCATTTCTGTACAAAAGTCTACAGTAGACTTATTTCCAACCTTAGCCATAAATTACAGCATATTAGGGCCCAGGGTATCGTTTCTCAAAGCTCTCATATCCACTATTAGACCATAGCTTCCTCGTAAGTGCACAATCCCCATTTATTAGAGATCTCTATGAGAGTGTCATTACGGTCTCGTAGTAGATAATATATGAGAGCTTTGAGAAACGATACCCAAGTCCTTTATCAGCTGTACATGTACAATTGATCCTCGTAGCTGATGACTCACCTTTGGTCCTCTAAGTCCGTCCAGACCATTACTACCATCACGACCATCACGACCAGGAAGTCCTGGCAGTCCAATTCCTGGTTCTCCTTTTAGACCCTTGGTTCCTAGGTCTCCCTTCTCACCACGTTCCAACTCAGGAATGATGTCGATGGATCCTGGGATTCCCGGAGGTCCTGGTGGTCCAGGTGGACCCTGCATGGCCAGACCAGGCTTTCCCTGGAGAGAACGGAAAACAAGGTCATCGTGGCAGTGGCTACAACAGCTGGTCTAAACTTGGATTGGGGCAAATCTGAGTCCTGTTCCACAGAATGGTAATAGCTACAGATGTGAGTAATAACCCACTACACATCCCGCACAATGCTACAAGCATTCTTTGGTACAATACTTTGATTGACATAATGGGGAAATAGAAGCAATAGAAGCATCAGTTACAGAAGAGGAATAGAAGCAATAGAATCATCACTTACAGAAGGTCCGAGATCTCCCTTGCCTCCCTTGGGTCCAGGCAAGCCTTGTTGACCTGTGAGTCCGGACTGCCCGAGGATGCCGGCATCTCCCTTCTGTCCCTTCTGTCCAGGGAAACCTGGTGTCCCCACCTCTCCTGGGATGCCACGGTCACCCTTCTCACCTGCCACAAGAACACATTTCACATAGGTATTGTACGATCATTAGACTAGTTTTCTGTATATATTTCCATTCCATTGCTTAATGTGGGTTGTATCATAGTATGACATTTACATATCTTTGTTGAGACTATGGTCTATATCAGTGAATAAATATTGAATTTGTGCAATTTTCAGCCTGTGGTAAACTAGTGAAGGTCCGTCGATACCAGCACAACACTGACCTGGTCCAAGTGTGAGTCCTTTAAGATCTGGGGGAGGAGGGGTGATCATTGGCGGTGGTCCTGGGGGTCCGATGTCTCCCTTGTACCCTCGTTCTCCCCGAGATCCGTCAGCACCCTTGTCACCCTTCTCTCCCTTGGACATCTCACGTTCCTGACTTGGCCGTCGTGGCTGAAAACATTTTGTGGCTAAACAGTCAGAACAGTGTCATACATCTCAGCTCATCAGCATATTCAGGTGGTTTAATGGAATAAAAATTAACCCTATTCATTCTATGTCAGATGTTCAATTGAATTGAAAAGTAAATCAAGTATTAGTGCGTACAGTTATCAATAATACCAATAATACTCCTGTCTTTAATTTCTTGAAGCCCTCATATTCACTACAAGACCATAGCACTCTTATACGTGCTCGATCGTCCTGTATAAGAAATTGCCACAAGACTAGTGTGCTTATGGTCTTGTAGTAGATTCAAAAGCTTTGAGAAAATATACCCTGTGTCTAATTCTACAGGACGATCATAGCGCTACAAGAGTCATAACTTGTCATACATGTATAGTAGTTGACCTCGCTACGGTCGTTCTGTAGAATGGAGGACCCTTAAGAATTTCGCACCCCAATAATACACACTTTAATAAGCAATGTGCACTTACCGTTGGCCTTACAGTTGATTCAATATCAATATCAACCTTTGTTTCATCGGTGCCAGATCCAGACCCACTAAAATCCTGTAATGAAGGTAGTAATTAGTAATTTAGTAACAAAGATAGTAATTAGTAATTTCGTAACAAAGATAGCAGTTGGTAATTTAGTAACAAAGATAGTAATTAGTAAATTTGTAACAATGTCAGATGCCAGATGTAAAAGTCTCTTTTTTCCCCACTCAAATACATTATTACATAATTGTTAACAATTGAGATATAATGTACTCAGTAATAACAGAAGAAAGACACATAAAGTACTTACAAAGTTGCATTCATCATCTTCTGCCTCCGCAGGGTTTCCATATATTTTGACATCTTGTAAAGCGCCCTATGAAGATAAAAAAATAAACATGTCTTTCGGTTACAATCAATCAAAGTCCTTAGTATATGCTAGGTGTAAAATATATATTTGCCACAAGAACGATAATATAAATATTAAATAAGAAATACATATTTCAATTTATTTTTTCTAAAAACAAATTTATTTAATAGAAAACAGTATTTCAAAAATAAAACATTTGACTATCATCTACTTATTTAATGAAAATGATACCACCTCCGATTCTGTACAATAACATTGCTCACTACTGTTCTTTAAATTTAAATCATAAATGCCTGTGTTTGATTCCATCTGACCATCATAATGCACAACCTACACACATGTTGAATACTTTTACAAACTATGTTTCTAGTTTTGTGAAGTCATTGGAACATAAAGTGGTGAAGCAATTAAAATGCAATCCAAATATACCGTAACTAAACATAGACTTCCATAGAATTTGGTGGCAGAGTTTGTGACTGAAGCACCAGTAAAATCTTCTTATTTGAGCTTCATCTCACCCTTCTGTTGTGTACTCTACTCACTGAGTGATAGCATATCTGTTTGTTAATGTATAGTAGTGAAGAACACTCCAAGCTAAAACTCCAACCTAATATCCACACACGTGTTATTTTAAGTGTTCGCAAATATTTTCTTCAAAGTGTTCATCTGAGTGTTCTTAACACTACTACACAATCAGCCAACACTAACAGCGACAGGTGTAGGTAGTATATACCCCAGTTAACCCTGACAATACACACCCTGTAACCCAACCCCTATACCCTGTAACCCGACCCCATACTCTCATCATACACACAATTATCCACTCACCCAGTCAAGTACCGTCATGACTATCCAATCATCTCATTATCATATTCCATACTAATAAAGCCGACAATTCGATTAATTTTCGGTAACCAAAGACTCAATCCACAAAATACGACACCAATCTCTCGAAGACACCCCTGCAATTAAAAGCATGTCCTCAAGCCCTTAAGAGGGATCCGGTGTTAACTCCTTAAGATCAGGAGGGGTCTCAGTGGACCCTGTGGGATCTCAACAGACCTCTGTAGGACCAGGCTGGTGAGCAGATTTGGAAGCTTGAGGTCAGAGGTCGTAGGTGAAGTGTGGGAGGAGGTCAGGTGTGGGGGACAAACACATTTCAGCACATTGAGGAAGGAAATTATGTGATCAACTTTAAGTACATAAATATTGACAATGGCTGTGATTCCAGTGTCTTCTATGGAGACAGTGATGTATCTTTACACAGGTCCGTGGAGCAAGTTAAAATGGACAGACAGGTAATTGAGATAATTAAATCAACACAATACAACTATAGATTAAATAGCAGGTACAAACATCATGGTGGCAATAACTGACGTGTACTACTGTAATAATCCATACTAAAATGTCCATGATGTTGACCGTTATGTCAAAATAGCTTGCTTTCAATCCTAGAGGTTTGCATGTTTTCAGTACTACAGAATATATATGTGAACCCATCTCACCCAAAACTACAAATAAACAAAACATTAACATGGGCTTTAAAAATCATCATTTTTATTATTATTTTTGTATAATATCAGTTTGGAAATAGAATCATGTCAACACATAGGAATGTATGTCTATTACTTAAACTATAAAGATTGACCTTTAAACTTTTGGAACCAAAAAAAATAAAAGCACAAAGAGAAATATTAATATGTCACACCGACTTTCCCTCCATTTTACATTTGACCTTTCTACTTCTCTCCCCAATTACTCGCAGGTCAACGTATATGTAAATAGGTGGTGCTATTTAAGTCGCCTTCTTCTACAGTTATTAAAAACACACATAACACATAATTACTCAGAAGTACACATAATCTAAAGCCATGTATCCTTAACTTCAGAGTATCAAAGCCAGGATTTGGGAACCAAACATGTGGACAAACCCTCTCTCCAGATGGCATCAAAGCATGCACATATTATCATGTATATTGTAGCTCCAATTTCCGCTCCGGTCTCTGAATGCGAGTCAGTAAGGCTGGTTCCTTCAAATGTTAACTGACCAGATGATAAACATATATCATGTCGGTATGTGGTCGGAGCACTGACCAGATCACCACATGTCCATTAACATCAAACACTGACCAACTGGGCTAGTGGAAAAATACCATGTATTATCACACCCATGCGAATCAGGTATGTAAAACACAGGTCATCTAAGAGAACACAATAATATCATTATCTTGCCAAAACATATTGGAATAGATCGCATGACCATTAGCATACCACATAAGGCAGTTGTGACCAGTCTCTGGCACTGGTAGTAAATCTGATATGGCTTCTAATTGACAACCAAGTGTCCCATCACAGCAGTGTGATGACAGGAACCTGTCAAAAACCCAACAGCAGATCGAGAACACACAGTATTCTACAAGCAACCAGAGATTCCATCCTCAGTGGGTAGGTGTAACCTAAACCATAAAATATGAAAACTGGACAGCATTCAATAAACAAGCAACAGAGACGTCATGTGTAGCGCTGCGGCTTTTGTGACATTCAAATTACAGAACATGAAACATTTATGTCATTTCTCACCACACCTCACCATTGGTGATGGGTAGTTGATGGTTGGCTCTGAATGGCCGTGGATGACATTAGGCAGCGACCCTACAGTGGTTATCATCTGCTTGATGAACATAGGTCTGCATAATCTGGGGGTGATGACAGATATATCTCTAACATTGACAAGCAGTGAAAAACTCCTCATGTTTTACAAACTACTCAAGATTCCATCTCTCAAGTGAACATGTTCAATCTGAATGCTATCTTAAATGTTTCCATACTGGTGAATACCTCAACCGGTAAAGGTCTGGCACCAAGATTAAAAAACATTTTCAGTACAATTTCATCATCAAATTTACAGGGATTCATCTGAGTTGAACATGAAATTGTTCTAAAAGAAAATATGTTTCATAATCTCTGGGGCAGATGTCTACGTCTTGGGCATCTAGGATATTGGGATCTAGATATCTGTTCTCCATTCCACAGGCAATGCCAAGGCAATGTTGAGCCGATGCCCATTCTGACAGTACACCTGAGCTATCGCCTGATTGATGACTATGGGTTATATATTTCAGAGCTGATGACAGGTGCATGTCAAACATTGACAGCAGGTGAAACATACCCATCATGTTGTACGCACTGCTCCAGATTCCTTCAAACTCAGCAGCAGTTAACTGGTATTTATCTGAACTCATTCAGAATAATGGTTGATAATTAATGTGTATCATGACCATTAAATGCTTGAAGAAAACACACAATAAGGTATTAGGCAGAGGCAATTGAAGCTGCCTTTGAAATACTACAAATTTGATTAACTGAGTATGAAAATGACAGAAATGTTTGCATTGGTCTGTGGGCTATTTTTCAAAGATACCGTTACATGTTACAATGCAGACATAGGAAGATAGTCTCAAAACTCCCTCAGATGGGAAAATCTCATCAGTTTTTAAACAGTGTGTCTGACCATCTATAATTGCAATGAAACACATGCTGATACAGAGGAAATGTGGGATGGTTTGGGATGGCAAACAACACCGACAATGCTAATGGTCTCGTAGATAGGATATCGCCGTATCTGGAGAGATATCGGCAGTGTTTACAGATCCAGAGGGGCAATGTGGACCGCAGGGTGTGCAACACATGTTGGGGGGGATGACCTAAATGTACAAACAGAAGTGGACCAGTGGTCACACGCAGCAGAAACACGACTAGCCACACAGAGAGTCCAGTCCACACACAGAGGCCAGCTATCAGGTTGATAAGAAAGCGATCTTGTTCTTTGTCAATAAACACAGACATAGAGATTACCACTGATAGACAGGTAGACTTACCGGCATCACTTTCTATAACAATATAAAACCAATCATCTTTTCCAATTCCAAAAGGACATTGTAAAGCGAGTGGTTTGTTGTTTTACATCATAGCGGGAATCCCATATATGCAATAATGACCACACAGATACCAAGCACACTACAACCCGTATACATTCCCAGCCACGATGAAACATGACCAATGCAAATGTAAAGAAGAAGAGGATGAAGCTAAAAGCGGAATCATTCCGGAACTGTAAGTCAGTCTCCAGTCTTTCCCCTCCACTACACATCTGCCACATCAAAGATGATGAACTCCCTTGTAAAGAAGCTGTATGCTAACAGGTCTGTAAAGAAGCTATACGCTAACAGGTCATTGCACTAAAACCACAGAAAAGAGTCACATCTGACCACTGATGTAATCTGGGCAAGGAATGTAACATGCAAGGAATGTACCAGTATTTCAGTAGGCGCCAAAACAGACATGTATTTCATTGGGAGGAATCTCCCTGAGCTCTCCATTTCTGACACCACGTTGCGCTGCACTTGTTTCACAGCATCCGAGTGAAAGCTTATCAACACGGTGCATACCTAAAGCCCACTCGGTCCTGAATTCAATACGTAAGAGTTACTACCTGACTACTACTACTGCCTGAGGATTAATGAGCCTTATCACCTGAGCTATCTGTTCATGTATCAGCCATACACCATGTAGTACAGAGCTTACAGACTATACATCCCGACCTGTCTGGAGTTGTACGAGTTCCATCCATCACTCTCCCTCTCTACCATGGTGCACCCCATGCCCACTGAGATAGAAGCATCAGTTTAAACACTCGGGCCGTCTCAGTGATGCCACTGCTGGGGTATTTGCACACACACCAATACAAGTTCCTGCATATCTCACCTGGTACATGTTCAGCTCAATTACATCAAGCAGAGTTAGCAGGTAGACCAGGCAAATAGTAGTCTCTCTTCTGAGTAATAAGTATGTGTCTATTAATCTATCTGTCTGAAGACAATTCTATATTTGGCTGTGATCGGATTTTCCAAATATTCTGTATTTGCTTGCTGTCCATGTACTTGTTACAAGTGTTAAATTGTTTTCTTTAGAATATAGGTGTCCGTGCAGAAACCTGTTCATAGTGGGATGATAAACCGCATAATTATATTCAGAGTTCTGAAGAAGGACATTGCTGGTCGTTGCACATCAGGCCCTGAGATTATGAAACTTTTCCGAGTATGATTTCATGCTCAAGTTCAGATTTTATATGGGGATTTATGAACAAAAGTTTGAGTTGAGCAGGAAATCGTACTCAGAAATGTTTTGTAATCTCAGACCTAGACATTTTTAGATTGAATCATGCCACATAGATAGCATCTTCTTCAGAATGGATAAGATTTGTATATGTATACTACATACATTAGTTTCAACATCCTTATTTATGTCTTAGTTGCTTCAGGTTATCATCTCACAATAACCAGACAGCAGGAATATAGTATAAATACTACTAGTAAGAGATTACTAAAGGAACTGTGTTGAAAGTCTTAAATCACTCACTGGCCCCTATAGAAGGGTCAACAACATGACAGCCATGGTACTAGCAAGCTCACGTGTTAAGAGAGGTGATAAAAGAAACAGAAACAACCTACCACAGTTCCATAATACCTCATAAACACACTAAACCAACCATGCACTACCGTACTTCTTTCTCTGCGCTTCCAAAAACAAAAACGTTTTCACCTCCTCTGATTGTTAACCCAGTTCCAATGTAAAAACATCAACCTTGTCATCCCAAACTAAACCATGCTACTGTCGTTCTTCATCTCATGATATATAGATACTTTCACGTAGATACAAATTCCCCATGTCTTGCACCAGTGGAAGCATCCTATTGTACCTACATTGCAACATACTCCAGGAAATGATCTCTCCCAGACCATGCTGACTGGTAATCATAATCAGAAGGTTTCGTCTGGGTTCTCTACAGTCATGTGTTATGGTTTTTATCTCCGGTGGATCACTATTTCATGCAGGTGAGAGCTGTGCATGGCAGACTGTTGCCCCGAGGTGTAGCTTGCACCTCCCTAGAGAAAACAGCCTTGTACCGACTGCACTCGGCTTATCTTTGGCATATAGTGGAACCTGTATACAATTGCACGGTGATGCATCAGATGGACAAAACATGTCCGATTAACCAGGAGCATGTTTTGTACTATTAAGAATCAGACTGTGTTGAAGTTCTTGCACACCAGAGGCAACTGTTGTAGCGACACACCCGGTGATATAAGTTCTGAGATAGAACCTTATCATTTATCTATATGCTTGCACACTGAAAGCAAAATGTGCAGCGATAAATTTCGATAAAATCTTTTGATGTCGCCGCTGATTGGTGCTGCGATATTTTTCTCGTCTTTGGTGTATGAAGACCTTTATACTCTCAAAACTCAAAGCAAATTTGAACAAAGAATACTTTCACCAAATAGTCTCGTTGAACATGTAAAAATGGATTTTTTGTTCTTTCAAAATTGATGTGCATGTATTGAGTTATTAGATATTATATATGTGTCAGTAGCCCATCAAATGTCTCATTATATTTGGAGATAATAGGTTACCACTGGCCTAATGCTATGACAGGGACAGATAGGGTTATAATTATCCATTGAAAGGTCAACATTAATGTTACAAATGGCATGTTCCATCATTGGAAGATCCAGTCTACTGTCCACTATTGTGTATGAAGCGACATCCAGTCTGGATTCTCTTCTCTCCCCAATTCTCATGGCATGGATGAAACATTGGCTCACTATGACACCCAAGCACTAGCTGGTACTAGCATGGTATCAAGGTATGCCGGATGTGAACACCATCAACAGACAGCTACAGACACAATCAACATGTGACTACAGACACAATCAACACGTGGCTACAGACACAATCAACACGTGGCTTCAGCCAGAGAAATCTTCTCCGCACCTGTCCTCCATGATGTCTGTCCATGTCTCAGGAATGTGTTCCTGGAAATGTTGCTGCTATGAAAACAGGGTCATCTGACTGTACAAATAGTAGCAAATACATCCCACCCTCTCCCATCCGCCTCTAAACTGGCTGTAATTGGAAGTGACGTACAGCAAGTTGACCACCAGCTACAGGAATGTAATCCAGTGTACAAGGGGAACAACTCCCATGCTTTCATTTAGTAACAGCCTGGATTATCTCGTATTGAAACCATGTATGTCAAAACATGTTACATATTGACCAGGAATTGAGGCCTATGAGGAATTTCAGCTTGTAAAAACCTGTACACCCCAGAAATCACGATGGTAACTAATAATATGCAGCTTTTATGTCCAGCGTAAAAATACACCCCTTTCGTGAAATGCACCCATGTTGTTCATGCGGCAGCTTAACAGGAGAAAACCTGCATCACCTCTGACACATAGTGTTGCAGTAAACCTTGTACTGATGGACAAAGAATTGTATCAATCACTATACTTGGATAGTTTAGACATCAATTCCAATCAAACATATAGACACTGAAGACTGGCTCATGATGCTGGTTCGGAATTGGGACCGATTTGCTACCACCCACTTTGACAATCTAGACTGTGTAATCAATTCCACCATAATGTGACCCATCACCACAAACAAAGTCTTAACTAGCAAATTGACATTTTTTAGATATTATGGTTAAAATAATCTACTGTTTTTGAGCTTTCTTTCGATACCAAATTTATTGTTCTGCTGTAAAAAATGAGCGAATTATGGGAGTTTGAAGTGCGGAAACTAACAGGCGTCCATTTTGAAAAAAATCCAGTTTGAAGAGCCTCTACTGCAGAAGCGCTGCTCGCGAGTTAAGACTCAGTTTGTGGTTACGGGTCACAAATAAGGAACAACCACCCATGTCTACATACAGTATAACACAAATTGGTAATACCCACCCCTCCATCTACTATAGCCAAACTAGAAGCAGTCAATAAACCTAGCTCAAAATTCCTTTAGCCTTCTATATATATATGCAGACTGACTATATGAGACTTTTTAATATGAGTAGTCAGATCCGACAATACCTATATAAAAAGTATTCCCTAGTCAACAGGGAAGACTAGAGGAATCTCAAGCTATCAATAACAAAACTAAAGTAACTCAACAGTAACCCCACGAAGAATCCACTTGCCAATTTCACAAAGAGGCATTACGGGGTTAGAAGTTCCCACTCGCCCGGCGGCCCAATCCATTTCTCGTAATGTTAAAGGTATCCTACGGGGGAGTAGAACTTTCATGTTTTGTTATTTATATCATTATTCGGGCGAGTACGTTTTAAAGTTAAGTTCCAACCCTGGCAATACCCACACTAGTGTTTCTACCACAGCCCACAAAGCCAGAAATAACCACCACTAAACACACAGTTTACAGAACTCTACCACCAGCCACCGCCCCATCAGTAGCCATGCTACGCCGGGATAGAAATAACCAGCTATTATGAGTATGGAGACAATAATATGCAACATATCTACCAGTTGCTGTCATAGGTCAGAGGTGACCCACGCACATTCCGGTACTAACCGTTATCATATGACTCAAGTGTGAGAAACGGTGCGTATTGCACGGCATCTGCAGCCTGTTGTCAATACATAGCGCCTGGGTCAGTGAACGGTGCCGGTATTTGGCACTTGCACCGACCTTCCTGCACGTGTGTCATCTGCAATGCATTGGGCATTACCAGTAGCACCACATCTTGACTCGAGCCAATGGTTCCTCTCGCGTCTCATTGTTTTACACCGGTCTTCATTGCAACGTAATTATGTTTCAAATATAACCCTTCCAGAAACATATGTTGATATTTTTGGCCAAAATTGTCCGCATGCCATTAGGCGCCAATGGGCGGATCTTCTTGTACAACAGGGCAATGTTTGTGAATATTCATGAGATGTTTGTGAATATTCATGAGATGTTTGTAACTATTCATGAGCTCACCTCTGATGAACAACACAAAAATGTCAGTTATTGTAAGAACTGCTACAACTGTATGAATTTAATTTCTCCAGAATATGCCCATTAAAGCTACCTTTAAAACACCTATGTCAGTATGGAATCAAATACAAGACTTTAACATATAATAACAAACATGAGCCAATAAAATATTTATCGATTAAACAATAGATAAAATAGTTTCGTTACTTACCTCAAATCTTGACTCAAAATTTGGTCCTGCTTGCGCAATATATACACTTGATCCTGGTTCGAAATCCAGTTCAGCCTCATTACGGTTATAGAAAATCTTGCCCGATTCTTGGCAATTGAGATACAAAGTCACAGTGTCATCCTCCACACGAATGGCAATTTTCGTCCACCTATTCACAACGGAATCCACAGTGAACTGGGCGATCACACTTGATGACTCTGCATGCTTGTTGTCTGGTGTATAGTATAAAGCTATAACCTGCTTCGTCGAATCTGAAGTCGAGTCAGTTATACTGACTCCAAAAGCGATCACAGTTTGGAAAGGGTTCACCACAGCGAAAACATAACCACCACTTCTGGAGCTGGGTTTTATTGTCATCACTATTGCGAAGTCTCTGTACAGGGGTTGGCGGAAGTATAGCGCCGCGGGTTGGCGTATAGTTGCCTCCTTGGTAATGGTGAAGGTGGGGTAGCCATCGATCCCCGCGTCGTAGCCGATTCCCGGCCTCCCGTCTGAAGGGACTCCTATGACTCCCAGGAGGTCGATTTCGGTTGTAGTATCGGCATCTGAAATAGGGAGAAATAGTGTTTGACATATGCTCATGATAACGCACAGTTGATATAAAGATTTCATTTTAGACCAATGATGTACAGCCAGATCATTATACAATCATGATCATTGGTCAAAATATTATTGAAACAATAGTTGTTGTAATTGCATATAAGAACCAATATAATGAATGACATAATGGAACATATTTACATTCATATTTATAACCTGAAATGAAAACCAAAGCCTGTTCACATTACTCAAACTCAAATTGGGTGGAGATAATTATCTGGAACACAATCAACAAGAAGGGGCAACGATATTACATACAGAGAGACAGACATAAATATATCAGTTAATAGTCAGGATAAGAAACAACTGATTCTATCAAGGGTATGTGTATTTTATAAAATATTATATCAAGTGTATGTCTGTACCATAACATATTATATATCAGGTATATGTGTAATGTTAATACCTTACAACATCAACTAACTACTCATACCATCATTGAAGCAAGTGGTGATATAGGTAACATTCTATCACATGGACATGCATGTATTTCCTACTGTCATACTGTCTTATAATGCTATATATTTCCTAAAATGTCATTAGTGCTCCCTCGATATAACGCCCTTCGATGTACCGCGGATTTAGATACAACGTGGGGTCCAATGTGGACCCTATTTAAAAAATAAATAAATAAAATACTTCTTTTTTATCCACCAATTATATTTGTTAATATAACCGGGTATTAGAACATGGGTGACATGTCATGGACCCCAACTTCAGCGTTATATCGAGGGAGCACTGTACTATATCTGATTATGCCATGTACTTCTTAAATATTAAAATATCATAATGTCTGGTTATGCCACCTACATCCAAATTAGCAACCAATACATCAATCCATCAGCAATGGTGGATACCCTACAGGTAGCTGCCAGATCTATCACTTTCTAAGCAGTCCAAATGTGAATGATACATTACTATACAACTGAACCATCACACACTATCTGGTGCCAAAGAAGATGCACCCCAGGTCTGATAGCGACCCGTTATCAAGGACGGCATTTACAGGCCAGCACCTGGGCACTTTGTGTCAGACAACAGGACTACATGCCGTTAGCCAGCAGGACAGGCCTGTAAGCCACGTAGCCACCATTGTACCTGGCATTCAGATGCCAGGACTTGTCCTTGTGACCTCTGATCTGTCCTTGCTGCCCTTGGTTCGTGACTCAATGTCCATTAGTAGGATCCGAGTGTCTGAGAGATGCTGATGTCAAGCCAGTGTATGAGGCAGAGTTAATCCCATAATGTACAGTGTATGGTATCACTGCTTGACAAGATGCTGTGCCGATGATCTACGACATGGCTTAACAGCAATGATGACATGTCGTACAAAACATTGAGCTGGATGTATTACATGCAGTCACATAGCTTTGTCTACTTGTATACGTGTGTATACATCAAATGACAGACGAAGTCAATGGTATCAGCATCACTGGTTATGTTATGCATTAGCAATACTCAGAGCGATATGAATAGACTACAAAGTAGCATTACCAGAGATACGGATATAGACAGAATGCAACTATCAATCGCAAGAGATATGCATGTACCTAGCAATGTTCTGGGACATACAGACAGGGCTAAGTATTCCCACTCGACGAGCAGCCCGATCCATTTCTCGTAATGTTAAAGGTATCCTACGGGCGAAATTTCATGTTTTGTTATTTATATCATTATTCAGGCCAGTAAGTTGTAAAGTTAAGTTCCAACCCTGTACAGATAGACCACAAAGTAGCAACAGCCCAGAGATATACAGGTAGACCACAAAGTGGCAACAGCCAAGAGATATACAGGTAGACCACAAAGTACCAACAGCCAAGAGATATACAGGTAGACCACAAAGTAGCAATACCAAAGGGCACGCCATCAATTAACCACTGGGTATAAGCACAGGCATAGCACCTTGGACAAAAAGCTAAACCCAGACAAATATACCATAAGCAGTCCTCCCTTTCATGAGCAGCTCAATAAGTACACACTGGAACACTGAGCTGTATGTGAGGACTATGACTGCGTTCACTTAGACACAGCCTCTACATCACAGAGGTGGCCATGCATGTAACAGGAGGAATGCTCAGCTTTGTCACTTGCCAGCGACAACCTTGTTACAAACTTGCATTAATTAAAAGCCCAGCCTGACATGGTCACCTTTGCTGTTACATCCATGAATAATCTTACCAAATATGAAAAGATGGGCGACCATCTTGAATATTTATATACAAAGGCACGTCTGTGCTGATAAACGGAGGCTGCATTGTTGGACATTAAAATGCAGCGCTGATTGTGCGGAGCTGAATGCTCTAAATTACCAGGTAATGGCTGGCAGGACAACAGGACAACAGGACAACAGCACCGGATGCCAGAGCAGCATAAATATGTATGAAGCATTTATGCCGAACCGGGGTCGTTGCCCGCACCGAATGTGCAGGGTTCACTTTTTGTTCCAGTTGCCAGCGTCACAGCAGGTGGCGAGGAATGACTAAAGAGATACCATAGTAGATTAGATAACTGTCCTGTTGTCATGTAACATAGAGTAGCCAAGATTAATGGCATATTATGTAGATTACGTCAGAACGACAGTAAATATGTTGAACAACTCCACCCAGAGCCGTCATTGGAATCTGACCACAATTTGGTCGGAGGGATTCCGCCAATGTCATTATATTCATCATTATTAGTTTACAAGATAAATCATTGTGATTTTAATATAACTGCATATGCTTTAGTAAGTCTAAAGATATGTTGATAGCTTGTTGAAGGCATCTGCTAACACAGCTTGTCTAATAGCATATTGAAAGTAAGAAGTTGTCTTCTACCATATTGAAGTTAGAAGGTTACCTGCTATCCTATTGGAAGTAGAAGGTTGTCTATTATAAGTAGAAGGTTGCCTGCTATCCTATTGGAAGTAGAAGGTTGCCTATTATAAGTAGAAGGTTGCCTGCTATCATATTGGAAGGAGACGGTTGCCTTCTACCTTATTGTAAGTAGAAGGTTGCCTTCTACCATATTTGAATCAGAAGGTTGCCTGCTATCCTATTAGAAGTAGAAGGTTGCCTGCTATCCTATTGGAAGCAGAAGGTTGCCTGCTACCCTATTGGAAGTATGTTTCCTGCTAGCATATTGTAAGTAGAAGGTTGCCTGCTATCCTATTATAAGTAGAAGGTTGCCTGCTATCCTATTGGAAGTACGTTTCCTGCTAGTATATTGTAAGTGGAAGGTTGCCTGCTACCCTATTAGAAATTTGAGGTCTACTATTGAAGTTCTGTATATATGATGATCTGTATTGAATTATCAAAATGTCACCTATTCCACTGCATATATTGCACACAGCATGCAGCACATCACATACACTGTGTGTTTTATTGGATTCTCAGTCAACACAAACATAAGGAATGTTAACAGCATTGAAAAGTTCAGACAGGTTCCTCGGTCTTCGTACTTCATTCCCCGACATGCTGAATAAGCATTTAATGCTGTCTACATATTCACCAGATTAACGTCTCTGCTGGCTTTATCCCATGTAATATGCATATTTGATGCTCGCTGCATTAATATAGCATGTCATACCACTTTTATTACACATAATTAGCTTGTGGTGTCAGGTTACAACAGCCAGACAAAACACTACTGTTGTAACACAACTCTTATTATTGAAAACTTAAAAGAATTGCATATATATAAATGTGTAGAACAGCATGCATGCAGTCCGGGGATATTGTGTCTAGAAAGGCATGACTTCAGCGTGGAATACATGTATGCATGTCGAAATAAAAACCCTTACAGCGTTGATATTTATTTTTTCATATTTGAATAAACAATGAATCAGCAATAAACAAACACGATGAATATTTATTTAAATAAACAGAACTGAAATCTGAAAATCTTCTTTTCTAAATCGTTCATGAATGGATAATAAACATTATTATATTCTACATTTTAAAGAAACCAAGTAAGTTCATACATTGCTTCTTATAATCTTACTAACATTTCTCCCAAAGACAAAATCATTATACTTCTTTATGTTTGTTTAAAAGAAAGAATATATGTAGAAATTCACTAACAAATAAATTGTAGCTGAATTCACTAAATACATGCATAATCACAATTACCAATTTCTCTAAACATGTATAATCACAATTATTACATTCAATTCAGTTTAACTTGTTTGACAGTTTTACAATTATTTAACAAATAAAAACAGTCCCAAACAACGCTACCATGTTTCAAATCCATTGCAACATTATGAAAAAGGTTCCTGCCAAAGAAGTAGCCGAGACAATGCATGGATATACTGGCGCCACCTGGGACACATTTCCAGTGGAGATCCATCTCCTGCTTACATAACCACAGTGGTGATCTTTGATGTCTATGACTGGGAATGGCACCAGGATCCTGCCCAATGGTCTGTAAACATCCGTCAACATCCTGGATACACATGACCAGACCGTATTCCCATTGGCGCCCGCAGAAACCAAAATATCTGACTGAGGTCGGGATGTATAACAAGATATACGTGGCATATACTCATAAATTAATGCAAATCAACATCATGACATATCACGAGGCAATACTGGATTCATCATCAAAAAAGAATATTGCAAACCAACATCATGACATATCAGGGTAGAAATGGCAGACTCATAAATAACTGCAAACCAACATCATGACATATCACGAGAGAAAGAAACGCTGGATTAATCATTCAAAAAAAAAAAAAGAGTTAACATCTGCTTGGCCACTGGTACATGAAATGCATCTGATAGGTCCTAGGGCACCGTGAAACACATCTGATCGTTCATTGGACACCGAGTTCACACCCAAGTGGTAAGACCTGATGGAAATCTGAGAGACAGATAGAGATAGGAGAGATAGAGATAGACGGAGAGGGAAAAAAGACAGCTCTTCACACCTGAGTGAAATGTCAGTGTTGGCTAAGCGACACAGACAGATACAGGCGTTAACTTGTAGGTGGACAAGTGCTGACTGAGAGCTGTAAAGGTGACACATACTTCTGTACAAGAAACATCTTGTCACATCCTCCTGCGGTGAGAATCTCAAGAGCCACAAAATTAATACCTGTGGTATGAAAACAATGTGCACCCATTTTTATGAGACACTAAAGAGAATTTTGTGCATCCGATAGCAAAGATAATAATTCACAGCAAGCCATATAAACATGATATCGAAAAGACTTATCAAAAGCTGCTCTTGAAATATTGACTTTGAAGTGAAATTTGTCAAGAGAGAGTGGGCATGCAGAGATCTAGGACACTGAGAGGTTTATTAGGGGTGAATGTCTTGTCTCTATTATAGTATAATGTCTTCAGTGACAACTTTTATTTGACAGTTCATGTGAGTATCTGGGAATTTCACTTATGAAAACTAATATGTTCTGATAAAAAAATTAAAAATAAAAATGTTATCAATTGATGACCAAAAGAATAACCTTTCTGCTTCATTAATGTCTGGTTATCTTTGCTGTATGAACTAAAAAGTAAATTAAATTAATGTAAAAGTCTAATCTGATACAAATGAGAGGGAATTAACATAAAGGTCCAAGCTGATTCATCAGAAATCTGGTAAAGTTCTTGTAAATGTACTCTTCGCTAGACCAGTGACATTAGGGAATGAATACAAAGGTTCAAGCCTAGTTTACCAGAGACCTGCAAATGTCCCAGCTGGTTGACTAGGGAATGATGGAATTAATCCAAAGATCCATGCCTAGAAACATGCAAATGTCCCAGCTGGTTGACAAGGGAATCAAGGAATTAATACAAAGATACAAGCCTAGTTTATCAGAGATTTCATATACAGTAATTCATGTACATGTAGCCTACCCCTGACTGCTTGATAAGTTATAAGATTAGAAGGATTTGCTCCACAGATCCATCTTAGTTAGCCAGAGAGGCAATGTTCCTACAGGTTCCAAGCTGATTGATCAGAAGTCTGTACAGAAGTCTTTAAGGGCTATTAGTATGATGGTCCAAGCTGGATGACCAGCTGTCTGGTGGGCGAGGCTATCCTAGAGGTATCCTCTACAGCACTTCCTGGAGTTTGTACACAGAGGATCACACCCCAGACAGCTAATTACCTACAAGACCACGAGATAAGGACCACCCTCAACACCGTCACACATGGATGCCCCTGCAGCTTTTTGCAGTGTGAATAAACAAGATAAACATGGTCAGATAAGATAGCAGACATTGAGGTAAATGGTATCACAACACAACACTACCCACTGGTCTGGGGCGGGTGTAGATTGCTCTGCTAATAAGTACAGGGAGCTTTGGTTGCCGGGAGAATGTGATGGCTAAAATAATGCTTAGCTCGGGTTCAGTTGAAGAGTGGTAAAGCTTACTTAATATTCAAGATATGCCAACAAGGGGATTAAAATTCAATATAGATTAAAATAAAGGTAAATGCACTTGGGGGGTTGGTGTTAAAGAGCAAGTGTATTGTCAACAATGGAAATCTGACCTGGTGAATCCATACCTAATAAGAATTTCAAATGAAAATCCATTAAATGGGTGTTTCCCCCCCCCCCCCCCACCCCACCCCCTTAAAATTGGGGTTTAGAGCAGCTTTCAAGATTCTTCCATGCATATCACAGCTTGTCAGTTTCATTGCAGGAGAAAACCTGCAACATCCATAGTGGTAGATGTTGCAGTAAACCTGCAAGCACAGTTGGTACCGACAGACTAAGGATGATAACTGAATAGTACATAGTACATCCTATCAATATTGCATCAGAAAGGTAACTTTCGCAATCATTGATGCCTGGCTTCCAGGACTGGATCTCAATCCACAGCCCTTGGCTCCAAAATGCTCTACCATTTCCCTTTCAATCCATGATAACAGAAACCGAAACCAAAGGCTGCCGTTAACTCAATGGGAGGGAGTTTTACAACTCTATCTCAAAATGTATTTATTTTCTTAAAATGATACAAATTTGTTTACCCAGACAATTATGGAAGCTCGACTCGTAGCCACCACGCCCCAGTTTGTATACATATACATTAATCTGTAAGCTATCTGGGTATGGTTATCCTTTCATTCGCACAGTTAACCTCTGTCGAGAACCAACTTCTAATACAAAATAATAGAATTTATTGCCAGTTTGAAGTTTGTAAATGCAATATACTCGGCAACGGAAAACATCATCGCCAAGATCACACACCCATCATAGAAAACCGGTATAGATTCCGATTTACATTCCACATTAAATTTCAACTTCGTATTTTCTCACCAAACAACATTAACCATGCTGCCACCATTGCTCAACCAGCAGAGGTTTCAGAGAAACATCAGAAAACATCGTCTTTATCCTGGCTGCATTAGAACTCCTATAGTGTAATCAAGTCTGCTCAATTTCCAAGTCACAATTCCATTCACAAACTCTCCAATATGTCCTTGGCATGTGTCCACCCCCCAGTCTCACTTGACACGTAACAGGAAAAGCAATTTTACTTTTATATCGTTATAACTGTCATCTATCCTTGCTGGCCCGAAACATGTGCAAGGAAAGTTTGAGCATCTGAGTTTGAAACTGTAAATTCATGTATATTGATATAATCAAACATTGGGATGATAACAAACCTCTAGTTGAAGTCATACACTTTGATTTCTCAAAATGTATAATTGGTGCAAACAGTTCATAATTACATTAATAGAAAGTTTCTCTTAAACTTCTGTAACGTTCTTGGCTTCATTCTCATGGGCAACCATGGATATTATGGTCTTCCTTGAATTTTAAAATTATAGTCAATAGGCAACAAATGATACATAAGAAGAAAATGCCAATCGGCGTATACCAGCCTGAATTACCAGGCTAATAAATCCAGTGAAGTCTCCACACTCATGAATGACATTAAATTAAGGTTGATAACCCCACCATCTGTAACTTTAGCTATTGAAACTTCTCCTAAACGTGACTATATAATTAAGGGCTCAGAGAATACACAGGATCTCCAAGCAGAATCAGAACTCAAATCTACTTTCATCCTGTCAGGTGACATGGAAAATGTAATCTTGTATCTAGTATTGTCAAAGAATGTCTCATGGAAACATGCAAAGCGACAATATCAGTCACAAAAATCAGCTCATTCCATGTTCTACTGACAAAACTTTTGACCCAAGATCTATTTGAATGACGGCCTCAACAACTCAATATGCAAGCAATTCAACCCAAAAAGGTCCCGAGACAGTACGCAAATACTTTGCCGCAAGTGCAAAAACGTTAACTGCACGATTTGTTTTCATAGACTTGGCAAAGCATAACATGATCTCCATCATGATTAAAAATGTCACATGATGCCAATGTAATCGAGACCAGGTTCAGTGCTTTCTACCTGCTCCTGGAATACATAGCGGCATTGGACCCACGCTTACACGTGTCACAATCGCCCACTCCATGCCCACACTGACGGAACAATGAGGTCATGGCGCCATCTGGTTAGATTCAGTATTGTTGCACTGCCGGCTCAGCCTTAACTCTCTCCATGCTGGAGGAAACTGCAGATGCCCAAAAGAGCTGTACCTGTGCCTAATCCAGCAGGAAGAGACTTGAAGGTAATGTCGCAAAACTACACATACAATTTCTCTAGCAGTATCTTTCCTATTCCTCAAGGAATACTTGTTCTATATTACAATATCTCAAGGAATATTCTTCCAATAATAAATTCCCTCCAGGAATATTCCTATATTATATAATCTAAAGGAATACACTTTCTACATTACATTATCTCAAGGAATAAACTTTCTATATTACATTATCTCAAGGAATAGTCTTTGCATATTACATTATCTCCCAGTATTACATAATATCAATGATATTGCCTTATCTCAAAGAATACTCTTCCAATCTCAAGGAATACCATTCATATACTGAATATATGTTATTACAGATACTTGACACTTCTTTACTGAAAACAACTCGAACCAACGTGTAATTTTACCCTACAATCACAATTCATGTTATATAAAGCATGTACGGTTGCCCCCAGCATGAAGAATCCTAACAGACACCATTACAGAATTGAAAAGAGATTCATGCAAAGACTGTGTGATTTATTGTTTTACTTCACAGCGTGAATCTTTCACACAAAGATTTAAGGAAGACACCTCTATTATGTGTCGGCTTTTCCTTGACAAATGCCAAGTTTCTTCATAGATCTACAGCTTGTATCCAGGCTTCACCTTCACAACCATAACACTGGAAACACTTTTGCACATCTTAACTTAAGTTTACAAATAATGATTTGTTTTCATACCTCATACTGAGATCGAATCCGGTTTGTAAAACAACATTTACAAAAATGTCACAAGACGTTATCGTAGGTTGCAACACTTTTCTTTTTTTTGCTCAAGTAGACCTAAAAGAAAGTCTCTTGATGTTTCCCTAAATCTTGACAGCGCAATGCAAACACTTCCTTTAACTCTTTCTTCTGGTATGATTACATTTTAAAACAAAATTTCAAACCCTAATTGAATTGAAGATGCTGTTTTCCTTGAAACTCATGCACTTCACTTTCAATCAGCAAAACCTACAAATTATATCTACAAATATGTAATTATTTAAGATGATTTAAAATGTCAAATATTTTTGAAAATAATATTCCAAAAGGTCAAACAATATCTAAGTATCATTATAGGATGTGGACTCAACTTATTCATAAGGAGATAATTTCTAGAAGAAATCCCTCTGGTTTATGAGGCAGATACCCTGACAGCCATGTTCCCCAACTGCCACTAAATCTGCCTGATGTCTTAAGAGCCTCACCCTAACACAACATTGATCCTGCATAGCACAGACAACCCCAACATGCCAAGCCAGGACTGAGAGAATCTGTTCACGGGCGCCGCCACGTGGCAATTAACTGTCCCTATAAAACCTGAACGTGCTAATTGTAAGTGAAGAATGAATGTGTTTCTTTTATTTTGGTGGGCGCGCGAAATACCAGAAAAGTTAGTAAAAACAGCGGTAAAATTATGGAGCTTGAGACAGTATATAGCGTAGCAATCGGTTTGCCCCTGTTTTTCTGCTAATGAATACCATCTTGGAGTGTTTGTGTTGATATAAGCCCTTGGAAACATTCTGCTGGGGTCATTAAATTGGGTCTGACTGTGGAGACAAACACGGAGATCGTGGAGTACTGTGTGCTGCCTACAGGTGCATCTCATTGCCGGCTAACCACCAGGCACCACCAGCCACACCAACAACCCCACATAACAGGGCTACAGTAATCACATTGGATTTTACACGACTGACGGCTAACCATAAGCCACACCAACAACCCACAACAACTCACAGCAACCCACGACAACTGGGATACAGCAATCACGTTGGGTTTTACACGATTGTCTGCAAACAACGAGCCACATCAACAACCACCATCAACCCACCAACAACTACCTACAACTAGGCTACAGTAATCAAGAGCTACAGTAATCAAGCCATATTTTAAATAATTACTCCATGGACATTACAAGGCAAGGACATACTTCAAAGATGGATAGTTTCATCCTCCAGTAAACAGCATGCTGACAATTAATAGACACAATTAATAGACACAATGTAGTCAAAATGAACACTTGTTTATGAAATTGAAAATGGCTAAATTGAGACAAACCTGAAATCTTACAAAATCATGTAATATGGAACTTAATAAAGTTTGACTAATTTAAAGAGCATCAATGACTTTGAAATAAATGAAATATCACAAAGCAATACCCAAAATAAACTATTCAATTCTGTTCCCTTAATTTCAGAGGAATGTTTGCCCATCTTTAGTACACAGACATGAATACCTCCACTCTCCACCACAACTGGTAAAATTCTTCCTCTTGCCAGCAAACAAGCTACAAGTTACAATGAAAATATTGTCTTGTGCTACCGGATGACCAATGACTAAACAAAGTAAAGTCCCGTCCCCGTACTACTAGATTACTGGATTAGCATAGGAAGACGTTTAAGTGAGCCTCTGATCAGTCAACAGAGTGTTCTTGAAGTAACACCATGGTGAAATACTGCAGACCATGAAGCAAGGTGTAAATGGAATGTAGGTATATCCTTCAGCCTGTCACTTTCAGCTAAACAACTTCCAGCTATCCAAGATGATCTACCTTCACTGCATTCCCTGCCTGAAACTAGCAAATCGTTAGTATTGCGGGTGGCATCCATGGCGAAATATCGAAAGATCGCCTGTTTGAGACCAATCGGAGAGGAAATATGGCCAAAATGTGCAGGAAATGTTTTGATGGATACCGTATTTGGAATAATAATAATAAGAGAACATATGTCAGATTGAGAAATATCATTATATAAATGAATCCCTCTGTAGAATATTTAGACGAATTTTCAAATAATGCTTTCAGATTGTATATGTCCTAAAGCTTCCTTCCAACTCTTCACCTAACAACAATCCCCCATAAAAGTTTATTTGAGCATCTTGCAACAGAATGACATCCCTCCTCCACTGAACATAATTTCCTTCTCAGCCCATTTCACTATCATGACTTCCATGCCGAAAACAACGGACCCATTGTCCCGTTTCCTCATCAGAACACTGTACTCCTAAAAGTAAACTTCAAACTTTAACTGAAGGGCCAGGAAGAAGAGATTGTTTTCGGTTCCGATATAAACGGATCATTGAGAAGGTTCGAAGCAGAAGGTCTGCACATGAGGAAGAATGTGGTTTTTGAACCTGATATAAAATGAATCATTGAAAAACTTTGAAGCAGACGGTTTGCACGTGATGTCAGAAAATGGACGCCGAGCCCAGAAGAAAGGTGGTCATTGTTTGTAACCAGGATATTATGTGTTCGCCAGAATTACAGAATTAAAAGAAGGATGCAGACCGATAAATAAACATGGGTAGAATCTGGCTTCTGGAGGCAGACTTTTGCTTTGGTTTGAAGTGTTAGTGCTTGACATTTGTGGATCATTAGATGAATACCATAAAACCCTGAATAAATACTTGTCTGGGATATATACATTGGTCTCAGGAGTATGCAAAGAGGTGTACACAAGAATAGTAATAAACACCTGGTCAGATAATATAGATGGTAATGAATTTATGAAAGGCTGGACCAGAAAACAATAGTTGTCTACCTTGAATAAAATGAAAAAGAAATGTAAACTTGATCTTAACGATACCATTAAAAGTCTTGCATTCATGAATTACATTCATTTATATTTGAAGATAAGATGAAGCAACAAAATTCCAAATGAAATGCAAGAGTATGTAAAATTCTAAATTTAAAGAAATGAAGAAAAGCAACTTGGAAAATGATAAGAAAACTAGAACTAGATGACGAGACTTAAGGTCATCCTAGACAAGGCTGAAGGCATATGAACACATTCTGCCAAGATGTATGCAAGCGAACAGTCCCAGAAAACATGATCACGGATGTTTTTCAGAAGATGGGAGTTATCTTGGATTACGTTATGTCAGGAGGTTACTTGGTACTTTCTCTCTCGCCGTGATAACCTTCCTACCTCCTTCTACTTCACCCACACACTGGTAACATCCTGTACGACATTCCGGCCACTATTACCACTAGACAAATCCCAGACATTTATTCCAAAAAGGGTTTGATAGACAAATTTCTCCAATAATGATTTATTTTTTCAACAATAAAATCCCAAAATATGTAAATGGTGGTTTGTTTTCCCAACTCTCCAACAACAATATCTAAGGAGATCTAAGGAAATGACACCCACCCACACATGACCCCACCCCACCCCACCCCACCCTACTACCATTGGAATAATCCAGTAACTTACAATGAAATCACTTCTTCCAAACGTTGTTTTGTGATCTTAACCTGACTGTTAATAATGGTATAGAATGCAAGGTATGGATAGACAGTCTACAAGAAATAACATTAAATGTTACCAGTCAATATCAAAATTGTACAGTGCATTTATGGCAAGGAAAAAGGTTATAACTGATTACTAACATATTAATATGTGCAGATGATAGAAATGGAAATAATGTTAGCAAAATTATGATTATTCTTACTATCATATTCTTATCAAATTCTCCGTAAGGGTAATAATGTAGAATCACATCTCATGAATGCAAATAAAATGGCTTGAATCATACATATGTAATCATATGGAACAATTGGTACATCTAAACTCTAAATACATGCTAAATAGCATAACATATCTACAAACTGCTACAGCTAGACAAAGTAAACAACGGGAATAACATAACAACACTATTCCACTAGTCTAAACAGAAACTTGTTAATCAAAATCAGATTTTGGAAACGAAAAATCAGGTGCAAAAAGAAAAAGTGAATAAAAGTCCTATGAACCATGCAAGGTTAAAACATAAAACAACATCGACTACTGAACGTGTTCTGTGAAGACAACATGCACACTAAAACAAACTAAAACTGTCAAATTAAACATGCACAAATTTAACAACTGCAATCTTGACGATGCTAAATGTTCAAACATGAACCCAAAACTAAGGGGAGGGAAATGCAGTGACAAAAACTGGATGTTATTGTTGCTAGGCAACTAACGAGGACAGAGAGGCAAATCAACCAATCAGCTACCTCCTTTGCACAGGTCTCCAGTGCACAGTTCACTTCGTATATTGTTTCCTGGACAATAAGTGCCGCCATTGGCTGGCTCGGGGTTATTGCACACGCGCTTTTGATGACGCACGCAATCGTGCATACACTCCGACCACTTCTTCCAGTCACTCCATTGGCCGTCAACTAGAAAAACATTCCATATTCAATCAAATATTCCATACAAAAACAATGTGTGAAACAACATGGTACCATGATACGACTGATCAACAACTGAAAATTAAACGATACAACATTAAGTACAAAGTGGATGATGGTACAATGATCATTACAAACTGTATCGTATTCAATATAATGAAATAAAATACAAAATTGTACATATACCATGCACACACAAAATGATATCTAATGATATCTATGATAAAAATCAAAGAATTTTGTATGATACGAATAATAACATTTTGTTTAAGTAAGGAAGAGAAAAAATCACTATCCGCTGTAGTGAAATACTGCAAGATTGAGTTCATTCTCATGAATTGGTTATATTCTCCACAGTGAAATTTTCCATGAAAGTTTAAGCATATTGTGACACAAATGTCAACCTACTGACTTTCACAGATCATATAGATAACAATGGCACAAATCATCTAATTATACACAGTAACACTGTCCTTTCAAAGAACATATTTTGGTGCACGTTAAATGAATGATGTCACAATTTTCATCTCATGTGACTTTAGGAATTGTCACACTTAATCTTTAATTTAGTGACTTTAGGAATGGTATCACAGATATTATGGAAATCCTGTTACAATTAGTACTTAAATGAATTAAGAAACTCAAACTTAGTACTGAGGTTCTAGGAATGGTATCACACTTAGAGAACTAATATTTGGTGGTAAATTCACACACAGTAATTAGACAGCGGTAAGCCGTGGTGTGATGTTGAGCACGTACAGTTGTATCACGCTTAATTCTCCTAGGCTTTAGAAGCGGTTGCCTTGGTGTAAAGAATCACAAATAACTTGTTTTTGACAGAATTCCTCCTCCGATCAGATGAAATGTTTTCGCAACTATTAGTTCAAATAGCAATATGTCGCTAGCCGTTTAGATTCATGATGGTGATATTCCATGTGCTATGGTGTTGACTGGCTTTTGAACTGGCTCATGAACGTGTGATAAAATATCATAACTTCCAGGAATGATGACAGTCAAAGAGTGCTACCATATGGACGACACCCAGTTCCTCTCTTCTGTTTAAGCCGTCAAATGTGTCTGGCTGGAAATCGGTCAAATGCTGTTTTCCTAATAACAAATACTCAAATGTCACTCATTGCAAATATATTCAAATATTTTCAACTTCAGTAGGTCAAATATTTTCAATGAAGGTCTCGCTTGATTAGTACTTCAACAAAACGAACAATAGCCTTCCATACCACATTTAAATCACACACAAACACACACACACACACACACACGCACACAACTACAGTGATAAGATAGATCTGCTTAACTCCATGTAAAACAGCTCAAAGGGTTCTTTAAAATTACAATTCTTAATGTAATGTAGACAGCATGTGAAGTTATAATCTCTTACAACGTCACTTTAAAGAATATTGTTAAAAACTTTCCTGCTGGGGTGAAAGGGCGAGCGTAACTTTGGTGTGATTGAGGTAATTCTGTTTCCTTTCAGGAATGTATGTTGTCACTGTGGTATGGTTTAGAAACAATTTATCCCCTGGAATGTCCTTACAGCAGACTGAAATGAATCAAAGTCGCATGTAGGAAACATATCACGGTTTTTATTACTTACTGCTTTCCCGTAAACATGTTGAATTGCAGTATGTTGAAGTACATGCAAAGGACATTGTATCCTTCCAACAATGCTTTTCTAGGTTCTTGACCATGTTGACTCTTGACTGAAACTAGTGTGTATCGTAATTCACTAGTTTTTACTCTAACTACTAAGGACATTTCTTCCCTCCCCAACAGCAATTTATATATTCCAGACATATTTTTATGCCTTTCTGACAAATATTTATTGTAGGCGAGTTACATTTTAAAGAACAATGACCCTCACATACATTAAACAAAAACAAGTCTATCACGTTTACAATTACGTCTAGTTGGGAATATCATCATACAGACAGTCAAATATGAGCTAGTGTTTCAGTTTGACCTTTCAGGGTTGTTTGTTGCAAATGTCTGGGTGTTTATACTTATTATCTGCTTACGAACTGACGGTCTCCATCAAAGCCAGGGAGGTCCGCGGGATCATAATAGGAGGGTGTTCCCTGGATTGCGATGCAACCTACCGGTCGTGTTTGTGTGCATGGTCGTGCTTCGGAGACATCTCAAAGAGGGATGGTACATCTAATTAAACATGTGTAGGAAACGCAAGTGGAATGTGGCATTAAAGGGCCACACTCTGGTTTATAGGGGTCACTGCCTGTTCAGGCTTGGAGTTTTATGCTGGCTGATTATATCCTCTTTATTACATTGGTGTGGTCAGCCTGCCGTCATGTCATTGTCATGTCATCGGGACAGAATGCAATTCTCTGAACCATAGGCGTGACATGACTGCATGAATAACCTCAGTTTGCTTCATCAAAAGAACATTAAGAGCCTTAAACATATTTTATTAAACAATAAACATGATAGAAAATGCCACACAATTACGTGGATCAAACAATAAGAAATGATGAAGAAATACTGAAATATCCATGCATTTCTCAAAAATATCTGATAAATTGTAAGTAGACTTAGTGAATACATGAATAATAAATGAATACAATAATTACAATAAAAATATTCCATTTCTGATGTTGGACCAATTTACATAGAGCATCTTTATATTCTTTAGAAATGAAAGGGTATAGAAAAAAGGTGCATATTCTTAAAGTATATTGTTCAATTGATTCAATAGTATTAAAACAGCATTAAAACCTCCTAGAGGTTCTCGGCCTAAGTGAATAAAGGTTCTGTTCTGATCTGGTTCATGATTCATGTTATCAGCCGAACAAAATTACCTCCAACACTTGATATACACTAAGCAAAGTTTGCAGTATGTTCATATGAGGAAACAGCGCATTCACAGCTTCTGTATCAGTTGAGTAACATTTCGCACACTCAGCACATCAATAGCTAGGTGGGCGACACATACATGTGATGTACACATATAAAAAAGCGACGACCACAGCCATCCCACAGGAATGCAGTAATTAGATTACAGATGTATCTGGTGTTGGTGGACATGAAAGGCGAGGTTGTACAACAAGCCTGTCTGTGTCCAGCTACATCTGGCTGGTGTCAGACGGCCACACTTCACCCCGGGCAGGTGCAGACATCCAGGTGAGCCGGTGAACCCAGACACCTTCAGTATCTACAGCAGCAGTAGAGCTACCCCAGCCGTAACGTTCACCTCCTCAGTATCTACAGCAGCAGTAGAGCTACCCCAGCCGTAACGTTCACCTCCTCAGTATCTACAGCAGCAGTAGAGCTACCCCAGCCGTAACGTTCACCTCCTCAGTATCTACAGCAGCAGTAGAGCTACCCCAGCCGTAACGTTCACCTCCTCAGTATCTACAGCAGCAGTAGAGCTA
>JAUTBZ010120691.1:0-16217 GCA_032361785.1 Lepetodrilus galriftensis
TTCATTCCATGAAGTATTTACCGAGATAATCTACGAAATAGGAGGGTCAATGCATTTCATGCCAAACTATAACAGGCGGTGTAGTGCTGACAGTGGGTTGTACATCGGGGAGACCCTAAGATTTGTCAAAGGTTAACAGTTCCATGTAGGATGTGATTATGTATTCAGTGTAATTTATTGCCCTTGGTTTACTGTACCAGTACAAGTCTTACTTTTAACACGTTATTGTGACAGTGATGTCACAATAACGGCAAGATCATAGAAAATACTAGAATAATGTAAGCGATGCATTGTAATACATATCCATCTTTTCACCACCCCCGACCCCACCCCAAGTAAGTTGTCCGAGAGACTCATGGGTAAATTTCCATTGTAGGGATCTGGCGACGAGAGTGGAGAAGCTGAGTCCATGGAGGATCTGGAACGGAAACTACGGGAAAAGGCGCTGGAGTCAATGAAATTGAAGGTTGGGGCCGCAATAAAAGATCTGGGAGTCTAAGTTGAGGCGCCATGTGGTCAATATTATCTACGTTGTAAAGTGTCATTGGGCGACAACTAAATGGAAAAGCTGGCAAGAAACACAGTTGCTTTTATTTTGCAAGAGGGATACTCCTGAGGTTGAGATTGCATATGTCACTAAGTTGTGGAAGGTGATTACAATGTCTAGTTTGGGATGAAGGAAACGCAAATGCATACAAGAGCCATACTCTAATGTGTTGGGAATCTCGATTACAAATACTGCAATCTGGTTTTTTCTCTATATAACCATAATGCTATCAAGACTGAAACAGTGGTATGCATTTGCCATGTTGTCACAGATTTTCCAATACAAGTATTTTCATACATTCATAAAATTTACGGCATTTTAGTAGCACTTCCAAGAATATTGCATTCTACCGTGATAAGTGGCATACTTTTCACCTCTAAGGAATTGTTTTATGGTACAGGTGACCCTAGATGATGTTAACATACAACTCTTAGCGTTACAATCATTGTGTGGAACAGGACCCATATAGTTAAATACATAGTGGTGGGTAGCAATGCATTGTGATCATTATAACCACTCGCAATGCATTATGATGATGTTTATATTGTTCGAGTATTTTCTTCCTCAACATACTAAGCAAGTAGCACAGATGATACTATTGTCTGTAAGCTTACTGTAATCTTGCGAAGAAAATGTTAACCCATATTGAATGCTACAATTGAAAAATAGCAAATAATTTTAGTTGGTATTTCAAATTGTGTGCGTTATTAAATATAGATGTCCTAATCACCGTTAGTGCATAATGTGTTTCTCGTTACTTTTCTGGTTAGTACGGTTACCTTGCTTTTACCGTTTTGATGTCGGGTAGTTTGGGAAATGGAACATAGTGTTTCTATGGTTTGACTCATGAATCTTGGGCGGTGCTCTCCTCATTCTGTATATTACATGCTTTTAAACCTGGCATGTCTTTTTATCCTCATCAATCCCTATGTTAATCCCACTTTACTATCATGCGTCTCTAAATTAGATGTTAAACATTGCTGAAAGACGCAATTGGGTTTTGTCAATTGGTTTTATTGTGATTTTGAGATACAAGAGAATGAATGTCCATATTAATAAGTACGGTATGTAGTGTTTTACAATAATTTGCTCTTTCAATCATTGTATTTTTCACAGTCTTGTTACTACGTAGGAAATCAATGGAGATTGTCTGTATGCAGATGATTCATTGATGTGTTCACAGAATCACTGTATGGCTCAAGTTGAATAAAATTATGAAAATCACAGCTTGTCTTGTTTATATACATTCACCATACGCCATAGCACTTTCTACTATTATTATTAATAATCCCAAGCTTGCAGTAGATCTGATGTTCAAGTGGTTTTGTTGCCTTTCCCTCAAGGTGAACCATCCACGTCACTTTTCCAAGAATGAAACAATCTGCCTTATGTACAGATCTTGCCAAGGGAAACAGTGTATACGAATCACAAGTCTTGTGGAATATTTGCCATTTCAAGTATGATCACCTCGTAATCTTCACATCTCTGGAACATACACCAGTTCATTAATATGATCACCAAGTTGCCACTCATGTTAGGAGAAAGAAGCATTCATATCAAGCAGATTATCTGTCATTTCAATAATGATCACTCGTTATGGATATAAAAGCATTCACATCAAGCAGATTATCTGCCAATTCAATAATGATCACTCGTTACGGATATAAAAGCATTCATATCAAGCACATTATCTGCCTTTTCAATAATGATTACTCGTTATGGATATAAAAGCATTCATATCAAGCAGATTATCTGCCATTTCAATAATGATCACTCGTTATGGATATAAAAGCATTCATATCAAGCAGATTATCTGCCATTTCAATAATGATCACTAGTTATGGATATAAAAGCATTCACATCAAGCAGATTATCTGCCATTTCAATTATCACAGAATTCATATCAAGCAGATTATCTGCCATTTCAATTATCACATAAAATGTTCTCTCATTTTGGAGATTTTTTACATCTCTTAGAATATCTGCCACTTCACTAACAATCTTTAAGTCATCATTCGTTCTCCCAGAATCCATTGTAGACTTTGCACAGGAACTGCCATTTCTGTTTGTCCCATGTCAAATATCACGTAAAATGTTTTCTCATATTGGAGATTACATCTCGTGGAATATCTGTCGGTTCAGACGTATTAGCCTCGGATCAACTCTCACTCTGGGTGCTTCTAGTTTCTGTGTCCTTTATTGAGTAGACGGATATTCCAATAATGATCATCACAAATGCCACAAAGTAGAGAATTTGGAACTGAAATGTAGAGGAGAGAATTTTGAAAACAAATGAGTACAACACACATTGGCCACGTCAAGAGAGCAGAAAGCAAACACAAATAGTGATAATATTCTGAATAAAATATAGGCATCTGGCCTGCGTTTCACGAAAGGGGTGTACATTTACGCCGGACATGCTTTATGTCCGGCGTAAATATACGCTCCTTCCGTGAAACGCATGCCTGAAATAGATATTTGGCCACGAGATTACAAACCTTTTTGGACAATAATTTAAACTCATTTTGTACATAAATCTTCGTATAAAATTTGACCGTGAGTATGAAATTGTACTAAAATTTTTTGTAATTTTGGGGCCAGGCCACACGATTACAAACACTGTTTGAGAACTAACTCATGCCCAACTCAAAAAGTTTTGTTCACAAATCCTCATATAAAATAAAAAATTTGAGTATGAAATTGTACTAAAAAAGTTTTTATTTGTTTAATCTCAGGCCCTGGGCTCTCCTGTACGAAACAGTGTACTCGAGGTAACATACATTCCATACATTCAACCATAGCCATAAACTACACCATTGCTAGAGTTGTACCTTAGAGTTGTAAGTTCATACAGGACAGCTCTGAGAAATCTTGGTTCATTACTTCACTATAATGACTATGATATGGTCACTGGTGTTTTAGCTATCACTCGCCCTTATCTCCCGACCATTCTAACTATCTCTGGTCAATGTACTTGACCCCAATTGGCCCGCTAGTGATAAGGAGAAGACGAGGAACGGATACGAACCTGATAGTGGAAGAGGAAGAGTCCGAAGAGCAGCGAGTAGAAGTCTGCGGAGAGGATGGAGAGGTTCGCCCAGGTGGCGCTAGTGTACTCGATGATGATGGTCATACACGAGTACAGCAGGAACTGGCACACCACGAACCCAAGCCACGGTAACACTGAAACACCCAGAGAGATGTTGTATCGGAGGGAGTGTGCATGAGATATTGTCTTAACTTTGTGTCTGGAATTTTTCACCCATATCGGAGGCAAATTGTTTAATACCTTACCCAAGTGTATAAAACTCCAGCAATTTCACTGCCAAACAAAAATAATAAAAATAATATGCACGTGCAAGGCTAAAACTTCACCAGTCCTCACTGAAATTAACCTGTCGCGGACAGGCTCTATTTCAAACACTGCTTACCCATACCATGTGTATTTACTCGTTAAAACGTACACATTTTTCACGACATATTATTGTCACACGGATGAAATATTCCTGCATCAAACAAGTAAATATTCAATCACTAAGCATCATACAGCTCAATATATTTCACCTTCTACCCACTGGAGGCAACTGCACATGCCACACAGATCAGATATTATGATTATTGAGAATAGAGAAGTTTAATTTTTTAAATAACATGATAGGTAATGACACAATGAAAATGTCTGGCTGGTTGAGCTGATACTTACAAATTTCATATCTTGAAAAATCCAGATTAGAAACTTCATCCCTTTCGAGAATTACACTGCAATAGTGATATGACAAATTTAATCACGATTTGTACACATTATGGTACACTAAACACTAAAATAGTAACAGGACACAAAATAGAGCTAAAGTACATGTAGATTTAAAAAAAACTAGGAATATAAGTAAATGTATATTTAAAATGTTCACAAAATGGTATTGTGATACAAAATACGAGAAATAATGAAAATTGCTTTTAATTTCTATGTTCTACATATTATTTTCAGAATTTACTTACAACTGCAGACCACTAATAAAACTGGCGAACAATCCCAGCATGCCAAGGAACTCTGTGCGAGCGTAGTGTTTGACCACGTACTCCTCTCCAACGTTGGACATGCCGTACAGAGACGACCCCAGAATAACCAACAGGTCACCTAGTGGCTTGTTGGTAGCTGTCATTGGACAATAATAATAAGTATAATATTTTAAATAATAATAAATAATAATAATAATATTAAATAATAATAATAATCAATTAATAATTAATCATTAATAATAATAATAATAATAATAATAATAATAATAATAATAATAACTCTCCCTGTTGGATTAGGCACAGGCACTGCTCTTTAATTTAGGGCACTTCCAGTTGCCTTCAGCATGGAGGATTAAAAGTCAGGAGAACAGGAATTTATTCAAAATCAAATTCAAAATGTTATGGATAAGGACAGGAAACATTCCTCGGCCTGACACCTACCTCCTGTCGTCCCTGCATTGGAGGTTCTCCCTGACAACACGTCCGCCACCACAAGACCCCCCAGTCCCAGCAGACAGCAGACCACGCCCACAATGTGGAGCAGACGGTATCGCACTCGCAGGATGAAGAACGACAGAAGCATCACCATGGCGATACTGAAGCAGTCGAGAAGCTGAAATCAACAAAGAAAATATTTACGTGAACATAATGGACATTTAACCTTCTCCCTGCTGAATTGTTCCATTGTGCATGTGTTTGGGGCATTTATATATGCCTGCAGCAGTGAGGGGGTTAAGAACTAACCAATGAAAAGAACATTAAATTTCTCTGACTGTCATGTTTCGCGATAATTTGAAACATGGTCATGATTGGATCAGTCAGGGTGTGATGTTATTTCACACTTGACACTGTACTGAAGGCTTTTTTTTTAAATGGTGGCAAATGATGAAAATAAAAATTTGAAATTATTTGACAATGGTGGTATCTGAAGACATGAAAAGAATGATTTTCAAACTATGTGTAGCAGGGTGCATTACCACAACACGCCAGTACGGCAGTAGGAGCATCTTATATCACACCTGGCTACATATGCAGAGTATGTGTGCATCCAACAAGAGCAACTCAAGCCCTAAGATTAAGAAAATAAATGGGAGTAGAAACTCTTGCTCAACTCTAGATTTTGTTCACATACAATTTGAGCTTGAGCATGAAATTGTACTCTAAATGTTCCATAATCTCGGTTGTCATGTATGGGTGAAATATAAAACAATAATTCATTTACTCGTAATCATGGCGCCCGACTTCTCACCTGCACGCTCGTGACAGTGGTGTAGTTGAAGGCTTTGACCACCAGATAATTAGCCTCCACGTCAATGATGGCCAACAAGATATACTTCCACCAATAGGTCTTCACCAGGAACAGGAGGTTGCGATCGTTGTCACGGCGACATGCCAATGCTACTGTGTACACCAAACACAGCAAGACATAATTCAGGAAAGATTGAGCTGAAAATAAAATAATAAAAAAATGGAATATATAGACTTGTAATGTGGAGTGTGATTACAAGATGGTGTCTGTTCACTTACAATGAGGAGAGATTTACAATGTTGAGTCCACATCAGGGATGAATATTAACACTAGCCCGCTACCCTGGACTTTTTCCCCGATGATAAAGATATCCTAATAGCGGCCGCACACTAGAATTAGGGTGAATAGAAATTCATGTTTTTCGTAAACATTTGTTATTTGTATCACTATTAGGGCTAGTTAGTTTTACAGGCAAGTTTACATTGCTGCCACATTGCATGAAATATGTACACTTACAACTGTACAATATGGCATGTGTATGCGTACACTGAAGTATACATTGTGATACATGTACCATACATGTATGCTTAGCAGTAGATGGGATGTGTACGCTTACCAGTAGGCGTGTGTACACCTTGTTCCTGTAGAAGGCCACTTGTAACGCCAGTTCCACAGATCAAGAGAGATAACCCCTGACCAAGTGCAATAATCTTCAAAACACGTCTGTAAAGATGGTAAAGAAACATTCAATGATGAATAGTTATATTTCGATCAAGGATTCAGATGCATAAAAAAACAATCTATCCATACATTTTTTTATTGAATTAGTGATAATTAATATACAGTGCAACTGGAATATTTCACCCATCCACAGCTGGAATATTTCACCCATACACAACCCATAATTGAAGCTGAATGTATGTAATTTAGAGTTACGGTATTAACAAAACCCATATTTGACTCTTGAAGCAAATTCCCTTTAAAAATTTATTGTCTGATTGTATCAAGTAAAAAATTATACAATTTGAGTTGTAATTCTATTTCAGGGTAATTTCTTTCCTTAAATCCTCTCCATGCTGAAGGCAACTGGAGATGCCCTAAAGAGCTGTATATGTGCCTTATCCAGCAGGGAGAGGGTTAATTTGCAAGCCTAGGGGAAACATTTTGATACACATACCTTGAAAAGAGTTTTTTAATTACATCCAGACATTTTTTCTTTGCGGTGGATTGTTCGTGTAAGTTGACAGACAGATCTGCACTTCTGGGGGGTTCAGGGACATCGGCGCCAGGCAGCTGGTGATACTGATCTCTGCTCCCCCCGACCTCATCCTGGGAGATCAGTGTACGCCCGTCATCTGCCATAGCGAGGTCCAGTTCCCACCACCGTCATGTACTATGATAATTGCTATCCTGAAATAAAATGTACAGATGTTACAAAATTTCAATGAATAATCGGCTGCAATTTACATACATTGATTCATTTCTGTACTTTCATTTCATCAAGTTGAATGGTATATAACATGATAACTAGTCATAAAGTTATGAATATCTGCATCCCTAAATTTGTGTTTGTGATCAAATATGTATAGGGTCTTGACATTACATTCCAACAATGAATTGAAAGCAACAGTTTATGGCTAGCCTACCTAAAAAAATAAAAAATAAAAATAAATAAATAATAATAATAATATCACTGACACAGTACTGTTGTTGAACAGCTAATCAACTGTAGAATATGTTCACCATGTCATCGTAATGGAATCATCGTTATTTATTATTAAATCAGTGACGTGTCGATGAAAAACATCCACCATTTATCTAGTGATCTAATCAGCTGTAAATATACATGTACATTTCACATGGTTCATAGAAATCAGCTGGGAAATCGACACACATGTCACATGCAACCACGTGACAGACAACCTACCCTAATATATAAACTCTACAACGATTGGATATGTTCGAGGAAGTTGTCCAATCATATTGGAGCTTAGATTTTCCACGCTCTAAAAATCACGTGACCAAACAAACCAAACAGGAAATAGGTGAATTCACTCAGCTGTTGGAAACCCTCCTAACTGAGTTTTTAATCTCGTAAATAGCACCCGTAATGTTTTAATTGACAGCTGATTATCTTCTGATCGTTAACAATGGTTGAACCAATCTTCGAGTATCAGTTTAGACTGATTTTAATCGGAGACAGCACCGTAGGCAAGTCGTCAATCCTGAGATATTTCACGGACGGAAAGTTCGAAGACCAATGCGATCCCACGGTCGGGGTGGATTTCTATGCTCGGCTCATCGAGGTGAAACCGGGTGTGAGAGTGAAGCTTCAGCTATGGGATACAGCGGGACAAGAACGATTTAGGTGAGTGGAATCGTAGCACCACGAATGGCCCATGTGGAATGAAGCGTAATTTATTCAATATGGCCACTTCATTGATAATACAGTGGCGTGATGGTTTACATTATTGCATCAAACATCTCGGCTTGATTTGTTAGTACTACATCATGTCAGTTTTACTATCATGTGCGGTTGTTGTCAACACAACACATTAATTTTGAATAGGTATACAAGCCATGTTGTAGGATGAGCATTGAAGTACATATCTCTTCATTTTGTTTTGGGTCAGGCATTGGTTAAGTGGAAGTGTATGTTTATATATATTAATGTTAGACATAATATATTCTTGATAATAGTAAAATATGTGATTTTAATCAATATATCATAGATATTAGGATCCCGAGTAGATGGAAAGTACATTTTTTGTTTGTTTATCTCATAGCTTTCGCTACAGTGATATACTTGTCATAGAAAAAATATGTATAATATACCATTTATTATGTTATGTTTACAATCATCAGATACCAATTAAATGATTGAAAGTTAATATATCTTATGATCACACAGTATGCCATTATAATGTATTTTCATGTAATAATGTGTTTTAGACTTCTTACTTTTAAGCAAAGTGGTTAGCAACAATTACAAATTGAATTAAAAATACAAACTTTAAATACATTAAACAGATCTTTGTTCTTTTCAGGTCTATAACCAGATCATATTACCGCAACTCTGTTGGAGTTATGATTGTCTACGACATCACAAAACGCAGTTCTTTCGAAAACGTGAAGGAATGGTACGAAGAATCCAAGACAAATATCGAACCACACAGAGCGGTGTACCTTGTGTTGGGACACAAGTCTGATATGGAAGAACAACGACAAGTCACAGCACGAGAAGGGAGACGCTTCGCTGAAATTCATGGACACAAGTTTATGGAGACCTCCGCTAAATCAGGCAAAAATATTGAAGAAGGCTTCGCTTTACTTGCACGTGACATTTATCAGCAGTTGCAAGACGGCCATATTAAAGTGGAGGAGGGATGGGAAGGTGTAAAACCTGGATTTTCGCGACCCAAGGAGAATATCCATCTGCTCGAAGGCGACCCAGAAGGGGGCGGGTGTTGCTGATGGAGTTATCTCCCTGTATGGAGTTATCTCCCCATGTCTTTCCACCAGTAATGTGCAATGGCTTACATAATATAATAGACTTTTCTTTTATTCTTGTTATGTGATGTTCTTCATGACCAAGATGGCAGGTACAAGTGACATAATGTCCGGCCAACTTTATGGCTCTGTGACTACCTAGGATATTGTCAATTACAGCTTATTTTGCATAATATTTCACACTAGTTTTCTAATTATTGCTGCCAGGGTACATTTATTACAGTTGATTTTATGTCTGTATGCTACATACTAGTTTTAGGATGTATTTGGTTAAAGCTTCACTACTTGTGATACAGGGTTTTATATATGGAGTGTTTGAAATTCCTGACAATCCATTCGCACAATATTCTAGAGAATTTTCCTGTTTGTTTTGTTTTTATGCATATGAAATTATCATTCAGGATGAGTTAAATGCATTCAATCACTACTTGATTATATTGATGGTAAAACCAATTAATTTTATTTTTCTGTAGACACAAGTCATTTTTAGTTATGGTTTTTGGCAAGTCAAATATCTTCTACTAGTAAATCAGTAACTTTTACATGAACCAACCTGTACAGCATACAGTCAATTTTCTGTCATGCTTTGAAGGATCGACTTTTCGACATGCAGGAAGACAGTTATTTGACATGGTAGGAAAAAAGTGCTGTACAGTGCTCCCTCGATATAACGCCCTTCGATGCACCGCGGATTCGGATACGCGGGGGTCCACATTGGACCCCATTTAAAAAAGATTTTCACCAATTATATTCGTTGAGATAAGCTGCACTGTGCATTCCTTCTTCAACCATTTCCTTGTTGGATTAGGCACAGACACTGCTCTTTCGGATAACGCGGGTGGCATGTCATGGACCCCAACTTCAGCATTATATCGAGGGAGCACTGTACTTGGAGACAAACACCGGAGGATTAGCATTAGGCAAAGTTATTATGGCTGCTCAATATTTACAGCTCAAATTTATCCTGAAATGATCATCGATATCTGTGATTGTCAGTGATTGTATGCTTTTAACTTTCACTCAGAAATGTGACGTTAATATTTCTTTGAGTTATTGTCATTATTTTTGTAGTTTTATTTGGTGCTATGTAATCTGGCTTCCAGATGCCATGTCAGATACAGTAGACCTTGCATATAACGGACTCATTGGGACCGGCTATTTCTGTTCGTTATATGCGAAGTCCGTTATGCCGCAATTAGCGTTAGACAGGACCTGGGACTTCAGATTTAGTCAGTTATATGCGAGTGTCCAGTTTATCCGAGGCTGGTATATCCGAGGTCTACTGTAGGTTCTTGTCTGTCTCACCCGAGTGATTTAATATTAATGACTGTCATTAAAGTAACGACATTCTGATTGTCAGTGCAGTCAGGGGTCCTGTCAACACGTGCTGATGTGTTTCATATCATAGAGCTGCTTTTGTTTGCCTAGCACCCGCTATGCAGAATGCAGTATGTCTCATCACTCTGTGTAGCAGTCCATTTATCGGATGGAATAAATACTGCTGCAGTATTGAGCGTTCCATATATAGTTTAAAATGTTACTTCTAATGTCATTTGAGGAGAAACGTTGAAACATGTATTGGGGTCCTTCTTTTAATTCTATTTCAAGAGATAAGCTGCACTGTGCATTCCTTCTTCAACCATTTCCTTGTTGGATTAGACACAGACACTGCTCTTTAGGGCATCTCTGTTTGCCTCCAGCATGGAGAGGGTTAATGATGTCACAATATTATGATGTCACAATACCGCATGCCCATTTATTGATCTATAGTATTGAATGTTAATGGTATGTAGAATAAAGTAGCCTATTTACAAATGTTCCTTATAAGCAATTTTAAAGGATATGGATATTAAATCCCAAGTCGTTTGTTCTCCCAAAGTATTGCTTGGTAGAACTAGTATGTAAGTACTGTATAATAAATTCCATGTAGTATGGTAAATTGCTAACAAGTATATGGTCTTTTCCCCATATCAGATTATTTTATATTGATAATGCTAGAAGATTTTTGTAGTGATTATATCAGTATTGAAATTACTGCAAGTATTAACGATAGATAATAATATTAATGTGCAATTTTATATTGCACCATCAAACCTATACTTGAAAGCTTGTCTCTGACGCTATGCTCTACTTTGAAGCTCCTCTCTAACACTTTAGTTATTACCGGTACTTATTATGATCTCTGCTATTTGGCATTGATAATTCCTACACATATTTGATAGGACAAATGTATGTCAAATCATGCTATCTGTCATGTTGTTTCTTGGTGTAGGTGTCTTCATCTCTAAGTATAAGGTATGAATTGAAACAATGTTTACCGGTATTAGTTGTTCATAGGTCATTTTCACTTTAGCTAAATCTGTTAATTGCATTTCCTTAATTCATTTGGTCAACAACCTCAGCTATATATCCATTTGATTTGTCTGCAAAAGTCCTAGATAAGACAACGTATTGGAATATATGATGTATTATTGCTTATTTAATAAATACACTGTACGTGTTTGTATTAACAAATTAAATATAAATTTACAAGTAATACTTTTGTTTTACTGTCAAATAAGTCAGCTAGGTGAGAAAATGTCATGCGATAATCCCTGACCTTTTGCTTTTCTTATTTATGTTAATCTTACCACGTGACCTTGTCAGTATATGTGCCTTTTTGGCTAGCCTTAAGCTTCACAAGATAGCATGATAGTTCAGTATATCATAGTCCACTGGACAGTCATTGTATGGTCATCATTAGACATCTAGTTGTAGTCAATCTTGATTGCATTTAATAAAAGTTTTATTTACAACTTTTGAAAAACTAAATTTAAATGTGAAAACCAAATCATTGAAAAATTGAAGCCAATTTACCTCCATCTTTGACAAGGACTACTAAGTGCAACTGAGTTGTCTTTCCATTAGTGCGCCATTCTAACTGCAGTGTTCCAAATGTTCGTAACAGAGTGAGATACAAGATGCTCCTACTTGTCTCGGCCAGAGGGGTTACCCGTTTAGCTCGTTCGGTAGAGCGTTGGACTCATAATCCAGCAACTCAGGTTCGAATCCCAGAAAAACTGTGGAGCAACAGTTATTTTGAAGACTGGTACTGACAAACACATTGGAATAGACGTGCTCTCCCACCGCTAGCATATATTAAAGGATCGAACGTAACAAGTTGAGCATGTTGAAGGCAACACAACAAGTCTTGCCTGAGTATTTGTAGAGACTCGTCATGATAACACAATTATTGACAGTCGCTATTCTGAATATAATATATAGATAATATTAAATAATGTAGTTTAGATTCATTGTATGTGAAATAAAAAATGTACTGTAATAATTTTGATTTTGTTTTAGTTTAAAATATGTACCATCTTTATTCCAATTATTCATATCAATGACGATCTCTGTTGTATATGTATGTTTAAGATGTTATGTATATATCACTTGTATAAGGATGAGTGAATTTGAATGTGATGGAAGTTTCGCCAAGGATATATTATAATGTTTTCTTTTATCGTGTTCATGGTATATAATGTATATTTGAAATGTGCAAGGTATTCTTATTTGTATGCTTATTAACCTAATCTTGCTACTGGGGACAAATAGATTCCCTGTAGAGCAGCAATCTAAATCGAAATATTTACAATGGTTCTAAGTGAAATGGTAAAAGTTCAACAATCACCAGTTTTCTGTAGCAGGCGGAGTATAAAATGTCCTGAACTGTCGGTTATGAGATGAAAAGATTTTAAACCAGGATATTGCAATTTTAACCAGAAATGTTAATTTTATATTACTTTTATTAATGTAGCTCACATATCTTATGTACTGTAAATCATGAAATTTACGCGAGGAGAATATTAATGCAAAAAATGCGACCATCGTATTGTCGCATTTAATTGCTGTTCATTAAAGGTAAGACTGGTGAACAAACATGAATGGAGGCATGGCCATTCGCATTTTATTGGTGTTGTATTTACGTCTAAAATCTAAAGGTCGCGTTAAATTAGTGACGCATTAATTTCTTGATTTACAGTATACAAGCAATTTGAAAATTAGAAAATCATTTAAAAATCAATGGATCAGTATTACGGCGCCAACTTTTAATACTCATAATTGGAGTAGCATTGCACATAGGCCTTTATTGTAATTTTCCTTCATATTTCTATATACTAGTAGGTGATGGTTGTTGTCGCATTAATTGTTACAGTCTATTTACCCACATAGATAACAAAACAAAAAACACGCATTACAGTGCCTGTTAATATGGTTTTCCCTACGCATACTGTATGTACAGTATACACTGTAATAATGACAATTAGGATCATATTTCACCATAACTTTACAATATTAATTACCGTAATATATATTATGAAATTCGAACTCAATAAATTCCAGAATAATTGTTGTATTATATATTAATGAATATAGTAATTACTACAGTAATTATATTTGTGATCAAAGTTCTCTAATTTTTATATACCGTAATATAACCATTTAAAAAAGATAATAACCATTGTATCTCAACCAGATCCTTTTTTAACATTTTATTATGATCCAAGGTATTCCTGTCTACACACCAGTGCACAAACCTCCCAACCAAAGTCATATATAGCTGTGCCAAACTTCTCCTGTGATTTGATCAGTTGTAAATTGATGCTCCCCGGCTTGTACGGTATCAAACAATCCACCTTACATGTGACCTAGGGGTGTGTGGATATCGTAAAGTCATTCACTGTGTTCTGGCATGTTATGTTACTATACTAATGTAACAGTATGCTGTTGTAACCTGTAGTTGAGGTTGATTGACGAGAAACTAGATAGCAGCCATTCCTGGTATGCAACTCGTATTATCACTAGGGAATATATTAGTCACGTGAATGCATTGTGTCAAGGTCATTGTGATTGGCTGCCCGACAGTGATGAAATCTGGTCCACTTAAAAAATACAGTAGACCTCGCATATAACGGACTCATTGGGACCGGCTATTTCTGTCCGCTATATGCGAAGTCCGATATACGCATATGCCGCAATTAGCGTTAGAAGGGATCAGGATTTCAGATTCTGTCCGTTACATGCAAGGGTCTGGTTTATGCGAGGCCGGTATATGGGAGGTCTACTGTAAGTTTGTTGAGTACGCTCGCGTATACCTCATGGTTTGTGCTCATCTAAACTGACTCGAACAAAGACTGGAGTTAAACATGAGAAGACATGAGAAAAAGTCTTTTAAAATTAAGGCCTACAGTAATTTTCAGCAAAATAATGTCATTATTAACCAATATATTGTGCTGAAATAATTAAAGTAACAATTCCGTGTTCCATTCAACAGAACTCTTGATCATTCTGTGGAACAGAGGCCTGACTCGTTGATCATTCTGTGGAACAGAGGCCTGACTCGTTGATCGTTCTGTGGAACAGAGGCCTGACAGAGGCCTGACTCGTTGGTAGAAAGAACATTTCATCTCACCTCAATTTCTTGACCAAACCATTAACTTATCAGTGAGTCATGTTGTCCCAGTGGCCTAATTAAGAATACCAAATTCAGACCATCTGCAGATTGTACCTTTGAGTATAGGTGATGTATATAACTTGACCTAGTTTCTCTGGAATGCAAAAGATTCTAATTTAGGTCACTAGATCACGTTGACCCAGTTTTCAATGATTACAATTGACATCTGTTTAACCCTCTCCCTACTGGATTAGGCACAGTGGCCTATTCTCAAAACGTTCTTACGAACTTCTTAGCCTAAGACCGGTTCGTAGCCATATGTATAAGAATCGCTAAGATCGTCTTACGATCGTAAGAACGTTTCGAGAATAGGCCCCCTGATCTTTAGGGCATCTCCAGTTGTCCTCAGCATGGAGAGGGTTAAATATGTTAATACTGTACACAATCGCATATCATGTACATGCTAGTCAGATCTCATTGTAATGTTACCTCTTGTGTTAGTTGTTGTCATGTCCTCATCTTATCACCATCGTTAGACATTAGATAAAATCAAAGGTAATGTTTGTTCAATATATCCCACCTTTAATTCTTTATTGGCTGTATGTAAGGCCACTGACCCATATCCACTGGAGATGCCCTAAATAGCAGGGAGAGGGTTAATAATGTAGCTCTTTATATATTAAAATGCTAGTGTGTATTTCGTGTATCTCTTGTATTTGAATATTTGAATAGAAAATGTACTTAGAGATTCGTCTTTATAATATTAAAGTACAAGTTTAATAATATTTCATGAAATGTCTTCTTCCAATTTTCTACTAATTTATAGGCATATACTAGTATAACACGGTAGCCTTTAATGATTACTCTCAGTATTATATCATCATATGATATACGTTTTAAAATATGTACTATGTAGTAGGGCAGGTGGTTGAACGATGGTAGAACGTTGGGCTTCGGAGCCAAAGGTACCTGGTTCAAATCCCGTTTCGGGAGCCCAGCATCAATGTTTGCGAAAGTTACCTTTCTGATATTGATAGGATGCACCGTCTGTTGAGTGGCAATGCAGATTATGATATCATCCTTGATCGGTCAATACCAGCCAGTACTTGCAGGTTTACTGCAACATTTAGCACTATGGATGTTGCAGGTTTCTTCCTGCCGTAAACTGACAAGCTGTGATATAAGTGAAATAATCTTGAAAACGGCTCTAAACTACAATTCAATATAAAATAAAATAAATTAGATGTATTTATATATACACACACACAAAAGGTAGCCTTTATGTATACTTTCAACAGTATATGATCATTTGCCTACTTTAATATGACTATTTGTCCAAGGTAGCCTTCAATGTATACTCTCAGTGTTGTATATATATGATCATGCCTACTGTTGTGCGTGCATTATATATATGATCATGCCTACTGTTGTGCATGCACAATTGTGTCTTGCCCGAT
>JAUTBZ010120702.1:0-16213 GCA_032361785.1 Lepetodrilus galriftensis
ATCTAACATTTCTCGGTGACTGACCAGTCCATAAACTGCCATATGCCCTCAGTGCCATGTACTATTTGTTAAATATCCTATGTGTGAAGGTTACATTTTTTAATGTATATTTGACCTTGAGCTGTTGACTTCTGTTACTTGACCATGACCTTCTAACCTGTGTGTGAAGGTCACGTGGATGCGGGGAAGAGCACTCTAATGGGCCACGTCCTGTACCAGCTGGGGTCAGTTAACAAGAAGACGATGCATAAATACGAACAGGAGTCACGGAAAGTGGGGAAAAGCTCCTTCGCCTATGCATGGGTGCTAGACGAAACTGAAGAAGAAAGGTAGATATTCAGCACAGCAAATATGTCTTTTGTTTTTAAACTATTATTATTATTATTAAATTAATATGATTAACTTTTAATTTTATTAAATTGTTGTTATTACTATTAATATTAATATTATTATTATTATTATTATTATTAATTGTCAGGGCGCGAGGTGTCACTATGGATGTGGCACAGACGAGGTTTGTCACACCCAAGAAAATCGTGACTCTATTGGACGCTCCTGGTCATAAAGACTTCATTCCTAACATGATAACAGGTATGCACACGCAGAGATTAATTACATGATAACAGGTACACATAACATAAATATCGGCAGAAAGTAAATAAATAATAAAATAATGCTAATGATTAAATCATTTAAATAAATATCGGCAGAAAGTGACAAGTTTGGCAAGTTTGATCTGAATGTATTCACAGGTGCCGCCCAGGCTGATGTTGCTATACTTGTCATCAACGCCACGAAGGGAGAGTTCGAGACCGGCTTTGAGGCTGGCGGACAGACACGCGAACATGCTCTTCTCGCAAGGTCACTTGGTACGTATACGGAAATTAATCACGATGTTGCCAGTCTTAGTAGCAAGATCAACTTTGCATAGAACAACGGTCATTACATATTCTAATACTAAAACTTGATGAATATTTAATGTAATAACAGAAATGTACCTTTTCCTAATTAATTATTCCTACCATCTGACAATTCAAAGAAAAAAGTCACGCATTAATTTGTATAATTCTGTCTCTGGGAGCCTAGCATCGATGTTCATAAAAGTTACCTTTCCTCTGCTCTAAACTGACCAGCAATGGTATGAGTGTAAGAATCTTGAAAACGGCTCTAAACCACAATTCAAATAAAACACGTTCATTTCCGTCCACTGTTCAGGCGTGGCTCAGATCATCGTAGCGGTCAACAAGATGGACACGGTGGAGTGGTCGGAGGACCGTTACAGCGTGGTGGTCAAGAAACTCGGCCAGTTCTTGAAGCAGGCGGGGTTCCGTGACGGCGACGTGTCGTTTGTGCCGTGCAGCGGACTGGCCGGAGAGAACCTGACTCGCACGGTCACGGAGCCCAAGCTGTCGGCCTGGTACAGGGGCCCTACTCTAGCCGAGCAGATAGGTACGTACGCTTTACAGTGCTCCAAAGTAACCCTCTCCTTCCTGATGTGCTTTCTGTACCATGGCAATGCATTAACAATCCTGGGTCCATCAGTATGTGCTCCTCTTCTGCAGACAAGTTCAAGTCTCTGGACAGACCAATAGACAAGCCATTCCGGTTGAATGTGGGTGACGTGTTCAAGAGCGTGGGAACAGGGTTCAGCATCTCTGGTCGTATTGGATCCGGCTACGTCCAGCCAGGTGACAGAGTCATCGTGATGCCCGGGTCCGTGAATGCTAATGTCAAAAGTAAGTAGACAAAGTCTATTGTCTAGGGTTTCCTCCTGCCATAAAATGACAAGTCGTGATATTATTGAAAGATTCTAGAAAACGACTCAAAAACATTCATATTGTCTATTGCTTCTACACTTCATGGTGGTATTGTCTATTGCTTCTACAAATCATTAATGAAATGGATTATGACATTTTATACATGTTATTTGTCTGAATGGTGAAGTGTACAGTGTGTTCTGTTGTTGACAGATGTCCTGATAGATGAAATGCCAGCTCTCGTGGGTTTTGCCGGTGATCACGTGACTGTTCTGCTCAGCGGGATAGATATGGCCAACGTAAATATAGGTATGTATTGCACAACTAATACTTCATTGAAACATTGTAGACTCAAAGAGTTTTGTTGTATTTGAAAAAAATAGTACTGTATAAAGTTAACAACCAAAAATAAACCCCCCAAAAATAAAAAGAATTGTTAATTAATTTATTGTTATGTATGGGTGAAAGATTCTCGCGCACGGCATATAACTCGTATTCTCATAATGTTCTCCGACTTTCAGGAAGTGTACTGTGTAATGTGTCCAATCCTGCCAAATTCACAACACGAATCCGCGCCAAGATCGTCATCTTCAATCTGGAAGTGCCAATCACTAAGGGTTTCCCTGTAAGTGAACACTGAGGAATATCAAAATATGTGTATTTACAGGCGTGGCAATTTTCTGCGCAAATCCATTGATTTCTTTGTCCAGATCGTCAATGTTTTTGCTTTGCTTGGGGCTCAGAGCCCAGGTTTGTTTTCCACTGTGAAATCACAATTGTCTGTTGCCATGCCTGTATTTGTATCTTTTTTACACACACACACACACAAAAACACACATACACACACAAAAACACACACACAAACACAAAAACACACACACACACACACACAAACGCTCCGTATAAAGATCCATAAACTCAACACACACAAAAAAACACCTACTCACAGCTCATGATCTTTATCCATTCTGGTAAAGTGGGAAAAAAATAAACGAAATCTGAAAAGATCGAAAAGAAAATTTGGTCAGATTAACGATTACATTTTTATTATTTTTAATACGCCAGAATCTTGAAAGTGACTCTAAGCCCCAAGTAAATTGTTTTTAAACCACTCGCTCACTGCTCTCGTCGTTGTCTCCGTTGTCGTCCAGGTGGTCTTCCACTACCAGTCTGTGAACGAGCCGGCAGTGATAAAGCGGCTGCTGTCTCAGCTGAACAAGAGCACGGGGGAGGTGGTGAAGAAGAAGCCGCGCTGTCTGACCAAGAACACCAGCGCCGTGGTGGACATCGAACTCGAGCGCGTCGTCTGTCTGGAGGAGTACAAGGACTTCAAGGACCTCGGACGCTTCATGCTGCGGGCCGCCGGCGCAACCATAGCAGCGGGACTCGTGGAAGAGGTAACAACAAAAATTTAAATCCCAAAGATCCCCCGATCTAAATGGGTCTTTGCCTCCTTAACTTTCCCACTCCCCAAACTTTAAACTTTATTAGCGGACGCGAATGAACGACTATTCTCACTGCTAGCTGTCTGAAGAATGTCTGACCAAATACAATGGTAATGACACTGCTGTTATGGTTCACTTTGGTTGACCTGTAAGTGCCTATATGCAAATTCAGTACCAGGATTTGTGACATATATTTAGAAGTGATGTCGGGCAGGGGTTAGCATGCCTGGGAGTAGACATAGAAAGAGACAAATACTGGAACATCTTACTAATATTTTAGGTAGACTATATTCATATGTGTAAAACAAAACGTAAGTGAAATCATGCATGCACATGCATGTCTTTTGATTGTTGCATAAACCAAATAATCTTATTTCATATTGTTTAGTGTTCAAATTGTTAAGCAGTTATACAATTTTGGCACGTATATTTTTAAAGCTAGCAAATTACAATGCGACTTGTTGAAAACCTGATATTTTGTCATTTATGTGACTCTTCATTGTATATTTCAGATTTTACCTTCCAAAACAAAAGACGAAGATGACTAAGTCAGATAACTCTGCCTACCTCTGCCTATCTGTGGTACTGGGTGTTTATGCCACAGATATCAACTACCTGTACCTATCTGTGGTAGTGGGTGTTTATGGCACAGATATCAACTACCGGTACCTATCTGTGGTACTGGGTGTTTATGGCACAGATATCAACTACCTATCTGTGGTGTCAGGTGTTTTATTTATGGCAGAAATGTCGCCCTGCCTATCTGAGTTACCAGCATTTCCGTGTCTCAGGTTTTACCTCAGTTGTGGAAGAAACGTTGAAGTTGTACCAGTTCAGGAATGAATTAAGTAAACTAAGTCACCATTCTTCAACTAGTGCTGATAATCTAAATTCTTATTGGACAGAATGCCTGACCATGCCCAGATGTTATGAAACTGTTTTTAAAGTATGTTTTCATGCTCAACTCAAATTTTCAATGGGGATTTGAACAAAGCTTTCAGTTGAGTATGAAATATTACTCAAAAAAGGTTTTATAACCTCGAAGCCAGATTTCATATTCGGTGGTGGTTGTGAAAGAGGAGGCTTTCTAGATGACAATTAAGATGAATCGTACATGTTTTCCTGCTTTTGCTGGTGATGAGCAATTTGTAATAATCACACTGGTGTTCAAAGTGCAACCATTGGTTTGAATAATTAGTGAACAGCACCAAACATTAAAATGTGCAACCTTCGGTTTGAATAATTTGTGAAGAAAACCAAAACTAAATGTGCAATCATAGACTTGAATGATAAACAAACAAAGTATATGTTCAACCATTTGCTTGAGAAATTACTGAATTGCCCAAGAACTAATCATGACATGAGTAAATACTAAAACTGAATGTGCAACCATTGGCTTGAGAAATTAGTGAGTGGCCCAAAAACTAATCATGAAATGAGTAAATACTAAAACTGAATGTGCAACCATGGGCATTGAAATATTAATCAACAGCACCAAACATCAATATACAAAAACGTTGTTAAACATTGGAGATGAGCACCAAATCTAACTGTGCAATCATACACTAGGATAGGACAGCACTATAATTAAATGTCCAACAATGTTTTTGATGAATTAGCTATCAGACTTCCGCTCCTTGGAATGAGCGTAGCGCCATGAAAGTCGTAACTTTTATACATTGCCATGGAGTTGCCACTCTCGTAGCGCTACGATTGTTCTGTGGACTGGGAGCCTGCATTAAAATTAATTATGTATCTTTGAAGTGTTGTGTGGTATGAGAACAGTCCAGTTCCACAAAATGACAGTCAGGCGCGGAGCTAGGGGTATTTCAATGTGGAAGCGCCAGTACTGTAACTGTACTATGCTTACGTTTTGTTTAAAAAATAACGTTAGCTAGGAAATTGATGTGTAAGCGTCTGCGTATCTGCTAATAGGCAGCTATGCGCTTGACAGAAGTGCTACGATTGTTAGAACTCTAAAATTAATGTCTCAGCGATTACGGTACCCTTCTTGCAGGACTAGGGTCGTTGGATACGGGCCACAATTGATATTAGTACATTATTTACCTTGTGTGAATGATCTGACATTGATGCAATAACATGTCCTTGTTACTGGTCACTGTAATGAGACTACAATCTGCAATGTGTGCAAAACTCGGCGGCCAGACTCATTACTGAGATCTTCATTGTGAACACATTACACCGAATCTTGTAGACGTTCATATTGGCCGCCTGTGAAGCAGCGAATCATCTTCAAGTTGTTAGTGTGTGTGTTCAAGGGACTCCATGGTCTTGGACCTACAAGAACTCTATCGCTGCAATCGTATGGGATATAATGATCAAACCCCATGACAATATGAGAGAGTCCATACAGTATTCTTGAACGCTCCATACCAACGTGAAGTGTATTTTATTTAATATTACTTGGTATTACTTTTGTTTAGCGTCAGTAACTGGCCATTGCCTTGCTGAATGTCGCACATTTCTAGGTCACGATATTGTCACATATGAGTGAAAGATTCCCACAGTGATGTCGAGCAACAAATCACTCATTCCTTGTCACGACTAACACAATGTGCCAATGTTTTTCAAGTGGATGAACACGTTTCTTGTAGCGAGACGATGTGTTCATTGTACCTCCCCTGGTCCCAACCAGACCTGCATTTCGCGAAGAAAAGGGTCACACTGTAGTCCTTGCCTAAATCATGGCATACAGGCATGATTCTACTATAGCAGGAATTGACCTTTAAACCGCGATTTAGGCCCCGACTACTGGTACGACCCTATCGGGAAACGTAGGCTAGGGTTTTCTGATGCTCAGACTTAAGTCGTGTCCTTGCCAAATTGTATCTTATTTATCGCGCCTTTGGAGCAACGTGTTTTAGAATTTTACCCGAGTGCGAATCGTTGTTCGACTCGCCTACATTATCTTATGTGGAAGGGCAATTTTGAGACGGTTGCTTTGAATCTAGGAATGTTTTGTCAGAGGTAAAACAATATGTGTGAAGATGCCTGTAAGATGTGTCATGAATCAAGAATGTATCTAACCCACGTAATGGCTGAAAGATCTATTTTAGTAGCAGTATGTATGCTTGTGACTTAACTAAACGAGAAATAAAAAGGATTTTTGTGTTTTTCCCTTTTATAGATACACCACTGATAACCTAGCATACCGGTACCTTAATGCATTTGAAACTTCTGTAGTCGGAATTTAATGCAAACCATAATTAAACCTCGTTTTAAATCATTGTTGATGTTATTTTGCCCTTTACTTGTAATGCTTTCCATTCAATGCCAATAATGGGAATATTTTTTTTGGGGGGGAGGGGGTTTCTTGTGGCTCTATTGGGTTCTAAAATACCAGTGGATGCATTATTACATGTACTACCATCTACTAGTATATCTATCTGGTCGGACAGTGGTTATTTATTATCGAAAATGCATGTATGCTATGAAATAAAATTTCATGATACATTTTGCAATATTGTCATTGTTTTCTTTGAAGTATAGAAGTTCATGAGTGCAAGCACATTCTCTATGTATTGTATACCACTTCCAACATTTGATGAGCATCATCATGGTCCAGAGGTTGGTGGATTGATCCCTAGCTGCAACAGACTAAAAATTGTGAAAAGATTATACTTGTTTCCCTGCTTGCCACTCATCATTGAAGAGCAATACAATACAAGGACTGGTTGGCTCAGAGTTTGTATAGTGTGTCTGAGTAGTGTATACAGTTCTGTGACCGGATACTCCAGTGAGCTAGCACCATTAGCCAGGCTGGCACAAGCGGTCATGTACACGTAAAGTGTACAATCCACAATACAAGTGAAATAATCTTGACAGCAACTTTAAACCACAACAGTATTTCAGTGGTATTGTTCAATGGGAGAACAACAAATTCCATTGGCCTGTTTATGGAAGGATGAGAACCTGCAGCAATGACATCTTGTACGCGTGTCATTTATATACAAATTCTGGTTGTCTAATTATATAGTGTGAAAGTGGATACATTTTATTTTTATTTTTCATGGACGATATTGATTTACCCATTTTGAACGGATGTCGACATATACATCAAATAAATGACAACAAACAGAATTATGTTAATTAAATACATAATGCTTTAATTAATTTCGAGATGCCTACAACAACATTGTCAATGATAATCTCAAAATATAGTCTTTGAAAGTGCACATTCATCACCATGATAAACCCACTGATACATAATTTGGCAGTTAATTTACACGTTGCACAAAACATACACTCTGCCACCACCAGATACGGGAACATAACTCTTCATCCATGTGTTTTATATACCATGAAAATCACACAATAACATGCTGCCATATTTTATAGCTTAACAAAATACTCTTATGTTTCGTTAACATCAAATGGTATAGCTTTTTCAACTAGGGTTCGTGTGTATTCGGTACATGGTTTACAAATGTAATGATCCCAGTAAGGGTTGCGACATAAAACCTGCTTTACGAAACGGGACCTTTTGTATCTTTAACCCTCTCCCTGCTGGATTAAGCATAGAAACGGCTCTTTAGGGCATCTCCGGTTAAGGGTTAACTCATTTTAATTTCTACACAGATCACAGGAGTTATGTCCATATAACCACATAGACCAATTCAGACCCGACATGATCTTTTTCACAAAGTTTTCCCTGTAGGGAAAAATGTTCTGCTATCGTAGCTTTTAAACCGATTTATTAAACAGTCATTTATTTATTTCTTAAAGAAATTAAACGGGAACATTGCACCTTTAGGGGAGGCAGGGAAAACAAACTTGTGAGTAAGGCTGTGCGTTCACAAATTATTATCTCTGTACACATTATTTACACAGATACATGTTGTATGGATAACAGTAACACGATTTGTCTACAACCTTGCGAGATACAACGAATGAGGTAAACATTAATTGCTGGACAAAATCAACGAGACAATATGTCGTAGTCATGTTCTCAAGGAAGTGTTTCACACAGGCGCCACCTGTTCACATACAACACAGATGGGAGGAGGAGACAACTCTAAAACACAATGGAAGAGGGAAGAACAAAATAATTAAATAAATCTTGAATATATACGACTTTTGGATAGTATGAAAACAATGACTACATTCGTGTATTTTAATATTAAATATTATCATTATCAAACTCAAAATATAGCTATGATAGAAATCTAAATTATTTCTTATATTTTATAATAAACTAATAATAATAAAGTGTAATAATGTAGCAAAGTGTACATCCCATCTTAAACACATGATCATAAAATATTACTAATGAATATATTAATACTGAACCATTTAAAACATGGAATACACAATTCTTAAATATTTATCAATATGTTTAGATTTACACAACAGTTTTGATAGTGCGACACTGAATTGTACATTTGTTCCAGTCCTGAAAGTTCACGATAATAAAAATCAGTTATCAATTCCAATATAATTATAGGACCTTAAAAGTCAGTATTTTTTTCCTATCCAATATGAACCATGGTATTACATTCAGATGTATTATGGAAATAACAATACCACAGAGATAAAACAACAACAAAATGAATGGAATACATACAATTTGCAACAAAACAAAAATATTGCTCAATAAAACTGGTGGAAATTTCATTTAACCAAATACAAAATAACAGTGTCAATCTCCCATTACATTACAAAAACATTGATAATCGGAAATAGCGCCTACCTATAAATTTTCTTAAGAGTGGACTACTTGTCAATGGTTAATATTAACAAAATATTCTCACCCAAATAAACATTAAAACTGCTACATTTATGACATACACTTTTAAACACACAAACTAATTAACAAACTAAACAGGCTCTAAATTTTGGTGCAAAGTATTTCCCCCAGCACCCTCCTTATTCCTACTACAAGGGAATTGTGGAATATTTTCTAAAATATATAACCTGAGAAAGTTTTCTCTCTTTCCAAATAATGAAGATATATAAATACATGCATTAAAGAAACATGCAAAACTGGCCTATTATGTTTTCTTCAAAATTAGGTCTTTTCCATTAGAACATAAGGTGTAAATACTATTTCAATAAAAAGGAACTCTTTATATTCTTTTGACATTTTGTGAAATGGTCATACATAAATTTGAATTTATCTTTGGTTTGAATATAAAGTAATTGAAATAGCAAAAATATGATCAATCACTATTAATTTACCAACCATTCAGGGAAATCTATAAAATCTTGTAACATAATATGATAGTATTTACTACATAACACAATGAAACAAAATGTGATAGCATATGCTATATAAGATAATGATAGCCATCCTCGCACACAATGGATACTTTATTACGCTTGACTCGCTGCAAGTGAGAACGTAATTAAAGGTACCCCTGGGGTGCGAGGATGAATGATAGCATACACTATGTAACATCTTGTAACATGTGATATAAAAGACCATATAACATCTTGTAACATAATGTGATAGCATACACTATGTAACATCTTGTAAAATAATGCTAGAGAAAACACCATGTAACATGTGATAGCACACAGTCACAATGTAACATAATGTGATAGCATACACTATAGATCATGCAATTTGAGCCAATGGTTACACAATCAACAAATCCTGAACAAAATGAAAGTGGCGATATTTTACACAACAATCGCACAGACTGGTTTAATGTATTAGTAACACTAGAATGAAACCAATCCTAGATAATTAAAGGTGTACACAGACTATGTAACCAATGAAAGTCAGGGGGCCTAATATGTACATTACAATTGCCAATATTTAATGTGAAACTAAATACAAAAAGAACAATGAACCCATCCACAATAATATATTTGTCATAGAACATGCATTACATGCACTTTATTTTCTTATACTAATAAGCAACAGCAGATCAGCTTTAAAAATTGTGTAAATAATGGCAAATGGATAATAACATTTCTCTATATCTATTAAGACAATAGCGATCAGATTACAGCATCAACATTGACATGGTGTAGCTGCAAATGACAAGCTGCTTGGCCAGCTGAGAATACGCACAATTGAAAATTAAATAAGTAAATATATCATCAATTCGATCTTGATTGAAAGGTACTGTAGCCGTTTATTTCTGGAACAATTGCCAATTAAAGAAATTCATAATTGTCACTTGTATCGTGGTTACTGGAGTTCTTACGCAGTAATTATTATGGACTTATTTACACAGATTTTTAAACTCCTATGTACACCGACATAATGATAGAATAGATTTGTATTTCCACTTTTTCAGCATGATGTACTACACGAGTTGAATTTTTGTTCGCTACAGTACCTTTAAAACCGTCACTACAACATATATACGACTGCTTTATAAAGTGAAAACACCACCATAAATATAATTTGGCATAAGAATATATGTGAACTTTTTCTTTTGCAAACCAGAATTGGCAATAAATTAATTGGACTTCTCTTGGTTCAGACGGAATTATTTGCCATTTCAACTTGCTAAATCAACATAAAATATTGACAACAAAATAAATCTGTAAATATCTCTTTAACATTTTAGTGGATCACACATCAACTCTAAATGGTTGATTTATTTTTGCCCGAACATACAACACCAAGAAGTTGTTGTTTTTCCTGTATAATTATTCCAATATTCCAAACTCGGTCCAGCTACAAAAACTTGTGAAACCTTTGGCATTTAGAAATTGCAAAATATTACAAAGTTATTACACTTGATCCCATTGTGATAATAACACTATCTGGTTTTAATAATAGTGCATTGTGATAATAACACTATCTGGTTGTAATAATAGTGCATTGTGATAATAACACTACCTTACAATACTAGTGCAAACTACACACGCGTGATAATAATTATGAATATTATGGAAGACAAACATCTGGAAGAATCAATATTGTAAATAAACTTTAGCTTATCCTAATTATGTGGAATAACAGTAAAACAATATGTTGGAGATCCATAACTATCCAGGACAGAAAATATTCAAATAGGTAAGGAAAATATATTCATAAATCATTTACAAGACTTATACAAATTTAATATCAGTAAATTTATCCAACACTGAAAATAAATAATAAAATTATATCATGCTATAACTAAAATACTCTCAACACATGATAGAAAAAAAAAAAGTTTATGCATTTCTATAACGTAATATAATTGTTCAACTAAATTATTATAATGTTATAGTAAGTCTGAGGTAATATAATTAAAAGATTGCATTCAATATGAATCAAAATATTCAGGTTTTATTCCATTCACGATATAATATTTGAACTGCTCTAAACATTGGAGTTTTGTCAGGAACTATGTACAAACTGTGCAGTGATAAATGTGTGTATAACTTTCATCGAACGACGTCGTCTTTTATTTAGCAAGACTCGCTCACATTGCGTAGCGGGCGTCTTTACTGGTGCATATTATTCTATCTCCCGTAGACAAGCAGGTGTGTTTATTCAAACATAAATGACATAAAATCGGTAAATAAGTTATCTATGGCTATGCTGTGCATAAAACCCCTTTCAATCTTCCCTAACACTAAATTTAGTGCCCTTTTCTCCCCACGTTTATCGGAAATATTTGTACATTACCATCACCATTGAAACACGGTTATATTTCACGTCATAGTAGGATCGTCGTGGAACAAGTATTTGCAAGATAATGTCAACATTTACGTGACCAAAAAAACACCAATAAAAGAAAATTTAAAATAACAACATAAAAATAATGAAAACGGTTCTATAGTTCTAGCTTAATCTCCGCAGCACTAAAATGGTTAAATAAACAATGACCTTATGTTGAGGGCACACATTCTGAAATCTTTGATAATATCTAAAACATATAGAATAACATAACTACCGAAAAGCTTCAATTAATTGAATACCGGTATGCAGATGAAATTGCACTGCACTGAGGAACCAATGAAGAGTCCGGCATTAGAACAAGAATCATTTGTATCATTTTCTATAAACCACAGGATGTTCAATTGAAGACAGAAATCCTTCTAAGTAGAAAAGCAGATTATCGTTAGTATTATGCACCCAGTCATGTGACCTAGTCATGCGACTCACATTTCAGTAGAAAGACACACAGTACCAAAAACTGACCCTAAATATTTTCCCCGCTGGATTAATCACATTCACTGCTCTGTACGAGTGTAAAAAGGGTTAAATTAAAATGATACAGCTTTGCGTAGTACCACAGCACAGCAACCAAGATCATAATAAATTGCTAAACAATCCACCCTCAGACCATAACCAGTTTTACATGTATTAGAACACTGCACCGGACCACCTAGCCTATTGGCGTCTCGACCATATAGTAAATTGAGTCATATGAAAATATTTGATTTTGTTGTTGTTGGCAGTTCTATAAAATGAGGCCAAGATGAAAACAGACCCCGATATTGAAATAAATCATAAGTCGACTACATAAACTAACCATTCTCTTCTGAATTACTCACAACCAATTCTCTAATAGGGCTCCTCCAGTCGACTCCAGCAGCAAAAGGGTTAAAACGACACGAGAAGTCATCTAATTATCATGGTTTTGTGTACTATGCCTGTCCTTTGATGTACTAGTTCAAATTATGCTTTGTACAATTCAACTATTGCAGAAATCCGTTCACAGAGTTTCACCATGGACTGGGGTCGACTGGCCAGAACTGGCCCCCCCGTTCCACCGAACAACTGTAGCGCTCGTAACTCCTTGTCAACTCCATGCTAATGTACAGTCGTAGCGCTACGATTGTTCTGTGGAACGAGCCCCTGACCATTGATCACTCGAGCAATTGACCACCTACGCAAGACTTAGTAAACAGATGGTGTAGATTCGGAGAGATGTCCTGAAAATATTCTTGGCAATGAGACAAAGGAAATTCCTTATGGAGACGATACCTGTCATATGGAAACAGTCGCTTAAAAACATGATAATAAAATAGAAAATAACTAATATTTTTCTGGACAAAGAATTGAAAAAGCCCTACGATATTAAGGTGTCGGTAATTAAACCAACTCACAACATTTGCCATTCACAGGATATGGTTGGTGGAATGTAAAACCATTCAGGTTCGTCAATCAACAATCTCCATTTGAAAAAATGTATCTACATTGTAGTCAGGTCTGTGATGAGAATGACCAGTTTTAATGCGAGTTAAACCTCATAAAAAATAAATGTTAAATTAATTCCCCCAGTCAGATTTAAGTATAATTTACAGCTTTACATAATTTCACACACCACAAAATAATGACAACAAACAATATGGATATCAAATAGGAACACTAGTACTTTTGATAAAGATTTGGATGGGTTGAAACAAATATTAATTATTATTTACCCATGGTATGAAAATAATTTTCGAGCACCAAACATCAAAAACTGAAAGTGAACATCTATTGATAGCTTTTTTCTTTTTATCTAATTACAAAACAGCTTGTTGCTTTAATAATTAATTATAACATATTAAATGGAGTATTAAAGTCAAACTCCCTTATATTACCCGTTACTATATGGTTTTAACAGCAATTTGACACAATGGAAAAAAATACATTTCAAAATTAGCATTTGTACAGCATTTCTAAGAAGCATAATTATATTATCCCTGATTATTCAAAGTAATTGATATTTAGAAAAGCTTTTGTATTTAGTGACCATATTTAAAAATCAGCATTGGTCCGAAACAGTTCCAAATCTGTCCACACATACATATAGTTTGCGTAAATCTGTGACAATCAAATCATTTTGTGTGCAGCGCATGCAGATAAAATGGCAAAAAATATGTGATGCAGCTTTATAACTTTCAACTGGATGCAAAAAATATGGCTGACTAGATTGATTATTATCAGAAAATATATTGTGCTGGCCCCCGGTTCCTTCTCTGGTCGTTCTTGAAGGTGAGCATAATGTAGGCCTCTTCCCGTACATTTGAGGTAAAGGGAGATAAGTCATCATCTCCCGATGTGGAACATCAATCACGCATACCGCAACGATCTTCTTCATCTCAGTTCTCCCTCCTTGCCCTCTTCTTTTTACTTTTAGCGGGAACGGCTTCCCAGGAATCTAAAAATGTTAAATCATTCGTCAATGTTAGATCGACATTATTATTCTGATCAATGGATCAATCAATATACACTCGTTTGACCTTCTCAACTCCCTGGGGAGTATACAACCAAAGCTGCCAGTTAAAGCGCTGGAAGGTTTAAATTCACAACTGCTATCTCATCCTACCGGGTACCCATTCAGTTGGGATGAGGATCTGAGCACTTTGCCTAAGAGTGCCACATGAGGCCACTCTTTGCTGCCATTTTGCTTCTGCAAGTTGTTCCTTTCACTCAGCAGAGCGTACTGCAGTGATGTCGCATGTCTGTCCGAGAACACTTCGCACAGTAGCAAGGAACAGGGACGCGGCAATCACAATAGCGAACATAAGTGTGTCAAATTCTATTTTTAGACATATCCGGATTAACGATTCTGGTAGTAAGCATGTAGGTGACATGGAATTCTAAAAATATACCTGACCTAATTTGGCTAACAATACACCTACCTCCAGCCCCTCCCATCTCATCGAAGGTGACCGGCTTCTGTTGCTCTGCGCTAGCGGCAGCAGAACCAGCACCAGCAGGGGAAGTAACTGCGGGAGAACTTGCTTCTGGAACCATGAAGTATGTGTTCATATTTTTAAAAGTGTTGTGATAGACATATTTTGTGTTTAACATTGCAGTGGGATTCTTTCACACAAATTCAACGATCATGGTATTTAGAAAAAAATATATATAAAATATTAAAACAACAACAATAATGTCTCAAAGGTAATGTTAGTCTAATAATGTCTCATTGCACATTATTTAAATTCACGAAAACCTTGTTAACTTACCAGATGAAGATGCTCCTTCAGTAGTATTTTTCTTTGGTGAAGATTCACCTATAGATTTTTTATCTTTTTTATCTGATGTATTACTTTCTGATATTTTTGTTTTTCTATCAACTTCTGTTATCTGAAAACATAAAAATGAAAAAAAATAGATTATTGTACCAATTAAAAAATGTGTTCTTAGACGTAGCTAAATACATAACAAATTAGATGCCAATAGATAATAGGATTTATAAACTATGATTTTAATTGACATATTTTACGTCACTGCAGGAATATTTCACCCATACGTGACAACAATAACCTAGTTGTTCAGAAAATAGCCATGAGTGATGTTCACACCTATGCTAAACAAATTATGTTTATAAAATTATCACTGTTAACCATCGGATATGGTACCTACTTTTTCGCTTTTCTCTGAATTATCCTTATTTTTATTTTTTTTCGGACTTTTAACAGCTTTTGGTTCATCTTTGGCTGGGGGTGTAGCCTTGACCTCTGGTGTGGGCTCAGCTACTTTGGGAGTGTCTTTGACCTCTGAACTTTGACCTTCAGATGCCTTTTTAGCGTCTTTCTTAGATTTGGACTTTTTCTTTGGGCTGACATCAGTAAATTCCTGCAAGTGGGCAAGTCTAATTAACACTCTCCCTGATGGATTAGGCACTGGTATAGTCCCTTGGAGGCACATCTGGTTGCCTTTCAGCATGGCAAGGGTTAATAATGCAATGATATAACGGTAGAGAGGAGTGGTGGTGAAGATAAAAAATATATTTTTTGGAGTTGGGGGAATAAAAGTAGTTCACCTTGTTTCATGCAATGGCTGTATTGTAGTCCAGGCCTAAATCAGATGGAACACCATGCTGCTTTTACTATAACAGGAAATGATGTAAACCTCGACTTATGCATGGACTACAGGCGTGCGTTCAAAGACACAATGACTTGCAAGCAGTTCACCAAACTAGCCACTGTCTCAAGAGTCGTATGAAGCATACACGAGGAACGAGTTTAGCTAATCAGGGGGCTGCTCCTTTCTAGCTGTTCTATCTGTACTTTATGTCCAATGCATGCGCAGTTACACTGTGCAGTGTTGATCCTTGGTAACTGCGCATGTGTCGGACAGTAATTACAGACAGAACA
>JAUTBZ010120713.1:0-16211 GCA_032361785.1 Lepetodrilus galriftensis
TTCGTATTTTCTAATAATTCGTACAGCCGCAAATTTAATTATTTTCTCCTGATCGTATTAATAGAGAATATACGGTATTCAAGGTTGCGTCTGGTCCTTTTTTGTTTAATCATTGAGGTAATGGTCTGGTCTTGTCCTTTTTATGGGTAATTTTTAAATGTCCAATCGTTTCTATTTAATGTTGGGCCTGGCCATTCTTATTTAACCTGTTCCATGCTAGAGGCTATCAGAAATGCCCTACAGAGCAGTGTCTGTAAATAGTCCAGCAGGGAGAGGGTTAATGCCATGTTTTGTCATTATTTAATGTCTACTGATCATTGAATTGGAACATTTTATATTGTTTTACATTTTTCAAATATTATATATATTTCTATTCAATTACTAAGAGAAATATTATCCTGCACATTTTGTTTGGTGTAATATTTTTTTAATATTTTTTTTTTATTGGCGTTTAGAAGCTGCTTTCAAGATTCTTTCACTTATAAGACAGCTTGTATATAATTTGATGATATCTGTCAAAGTATTGTTTGATCCTACTTACTATGACAACATGAATGTTTATTAGGAATACTAATAGATTATTTATACGATCAATAAACTCTATTGTGAATTTCTATCAATATCATTGGAAGGCTTTGATTTTCTTTGAAGACGGTTATTATTCTTCTACTACCGGTTATTATTCTTCTACTACCGGTATTCTTCTAGTGTATAATACAGCAAACACTGTTGAACACACTTCCTGAATTCACGTATAGTAGTCTGATGAAACAATTTCTTATCACGATAATTAATCACTTTGTTCCGACATGTTTCTTATTGATTGATAAGATGTATACTGGTCATATTATATTATAGATTGATAAAAGCATGTTTCTACCACAGTCATGCATGCATGCAATCACGCATATAGATTTTCACATTTTCATTGAGCTTTGATATGAAATGCAAAAGCATGCACAGTCACGTTAACCCCTAAAGCGAGATGAATATCATTATACCTGTAATATGTTTACAAATATATATTGTATACTAGTGTATTTTGCATTTAATTTGTTGTCGTGACCAGACTGTATATTTCAAACTGGCAACTCATTATATACAGTGCTCCCTCGATATAACGCTGAAGTTGGGGTCCATGACATGCCACTCGCGTTATAATACCCGCTTTATATCAACGAATATAATTGGTGAAAAAAGAAGATTTTATTTTATTTTATTATTTTTAAATGGGGTCCATGTTGGACCCTGCGTTGTATCCGAATCCGCGGTGCATCAAAGGGCATTATATCGAGGGAGCACTGTATGTATATGGTAAGCACTGGGCCCATTATACGAAGCAATCATAGCACTTAAACTTAGAGTTGTACATTTGTTAATACTTGTGAAGTCGTATAGTGGTCGACAATGATTGTAGTACTGTGATCAGTCTGTGGAACAGAAGATAAATAAATTGCTTCAAAATAATTAATATGAAATGTATATTCACTGTATGTTTGTACATCAGGATAGTCCCGATATAGAACACTGATTTCACATTGTATTAAATTAAATTAAAAAGTAAAAGCATTTTTGAGGAGACGAAATAGAGATTGTGCATCCAAATATCGATTAAGTTTCAATAAAACTGCTTCATAAAAATAAGCAAATTATAACTTTCAAACATTGATAAATAATTAAAAATATGACTAAAAATATTAAAAAGGTTACCATAACACTAAGACAAAAATGGCAAGTAATTGTTTTTACCTTCTTCCTGCTGAATTGTTCCATTGTGCATGTGCTTTGGGCTTATAGATATGCCTGCAGCAGTGAGAAGGTTAAATATAACGAATAATTGGTTAAATAAATATGGCTTTATTTGTTATATTTGGTCCTATCGAACCCAATCAATATACATGTAGTATAATGTTATAAATGAAAGGAACTACATGTATGAATATATTACATTCTACAAGAAATAGTTTCATAGATAAGGATATATATATAGTATCTAGAAATATATGTTGGTTTTAGTACTCATGAAAGAAATAACAAACAAATTCAATTTCAATTACATTTGTATTTCTATCATACTCATAGTCTCAAATCTTAATCAGTCAATTGTCATTTGAAAGTAATTACTTAATCGTATGTAAAAGCAATTATCATTAATCTGTTAATCAGTTAATAACCACAGACATACAAACATACGTACGTGTTATGGTCAAGTTCTGTTCACAATTTGCGCCAATTATATATATCGCTCGACACCTTTCTGATTTCCTATGGAACATTTTCGTAATGGATTTTAACCCCTTCTGTGATTACCCTGCTGACCACAGTTACATGTGGGATTAGAGCTATTATGATGACTGAAGTAGAAGGCCTCGGTGTCAGCTCAGCCGGGGTGGATTTCATGCCCCGATTCTCCCGATCAATAACGACTGAAATGTACAAGCGGTTTTATATAGGCCCTGGAAGGAAATAGTCTATTTGTGCTGTGATAAACACTGTAGTCCCTGGTTACCATCCAGTGTTGTAATAGTGTTAGAGAACCGCATGTATTAAGTGGTACACCTACTGTGTCATCATTATAGGTGAAATTGACAACACCTATACCTTTTATGACACTCTCTTTGAAACTTGCACTGGTCACCTGATTTCAACTGTTCGGGAGTGGGCCACCGAAAAGTATTACCTTTAGAAGTTGTCGGTTCAAAGAGCTCCCCTGTGATTGGGCATTTTTCTGTGGATCAATTTTGACTCGACAAACATTTCAGTCGGGTCTGTCTTCGGGTGGTGCCTGGAGTGATTGTGCGTCTGTGGGACTGCGATGATTGGAGACGACCAGATTGATTGGACATAAATACTGGCCTGTTGGGACGTTATGATTTGTGTTTGAGGATGTTGTCGTGGTTTTAGGATCGATCCGTTATGGTCATTTTGTTCAGGTACATTTCACCTGTAGATAACCTGTGCTGTACGATACACGTATATAGGTTCAACATTTCAAACTGGTTAAGTAACTTAACACCGATATGTTCATCTCTTACATGCGGATAAGCAGGAGTTATGGTAACCAGGAATACTTCGATGAATATTGAAATACGGAATACTTGCAGTGGAAATGTGTCGATGGCATGATGACGTGCGATTCCGGAGACCGTAATAGGAATGTGCAACAAGCTGACTTCATGGATATTTTAGGTGTTGTTAGGAGAATATTTACCGAGATTCAAACAGGATTATAACAAGGATTCATGCCTCTTGCCAAGAAGTTCTCGTCCCGGGTCCACCCGGCGCCGCAGCCAAACCCCAGCAGGAAAGGCACCGTCGCCAGTCAGGATCACAAACCAAAATCTTTTTTCTGCTGGCAGGGATGCATCAAGAAAGAGCGGCCCGAGAACCGGACGGTGTACGTGGACAACCGCCCACCATTGCACCAAGATGTGTACATACCCGAAGTCTACATGGACAACAGAGTGGTCTCCTCAAAGGTCAGTACGAACATTTCCGTTTTCAATTTGACTTACTCTTCGATGGTTAATAACATGTTGTACGTGATGTTCCAGAAGGGAAAGGGTTAAGACAGATATTCAGCAGGGAAAGTGTTAATACAAATATACTTAATTTCATAATAAAATTGTATATAAATGTAAATTTTAGTATGCTCACTTCTTTTCATATACATTTTATTTTATTATTATTATTATTTTTATCATTATTATTTATTTATGATTTTATTTTTTATAAACATTACATTTTTATAATTAAAACTTGGAGAGAGAACATTGCTTCCAGCATATTTTACCAGGAAAAATGTCTGACCTGACCCTGAGATTACGAAATGTTTCTGAGTACGACCTACTGATCTTGGTCAGCAAAACTACACCTTTGGCTAGATAGGTAGAGCGTCGAACTTAGTAATACATCCAGCCAGCTCGATTCCTGTGATGGTCATCATCCAGTTATTGTTAACACATTTATTGTTTATTGTTTAATCATGGCGATATAAAACAGACATTCAACCAATTTAATAATCACCCATGAAATGAAATTAAGAGCTTAAAAAATAATTAGAATGTATACATTTTTGAAGATGAAGATCTCAGTTTGATAATTTTGATAATTATTGGGGTAGCAAGTATTTGAATACAAAAATAATTGAGGTTTTTCTGGAATCTGATGTTATGCTTACAATACTCACATGCGTTTAATATTTCACAATGTTCTCTCCAATCTGTTTATAAGGAAAGTAATTTCTTAGCAATGGCCAAAATTAATTCGTTATTTAGGACATTTCTGGTTGCCTACACATGACTAACGTGGTAAATACTGTTACCTCTCTATAGAGCATTCACCGTTACCTTCAGAAGAGAGTTAAGTATGGGCCATAGACAGGCTCTGAGTCCACGTGAATGGTGAATAGAGGTGTAATTGTTATCAGATCATGCCAGTAGTAAGTGTAATTGTACTGAAAACGTGGGTTGGCTTATATTCATACTGTGCCGGCAATGCTACCATGCTGCGGTACTTTGTGATTCCTGCTGTGACGTAAAACAAGCATTCACTCACTTTTAGCATGAAGAAACATGTTTTTACATTTGCTAAAAATCATTTACATTTTCTCAGGATCATTCACATAAATTGTCATATTACAGTCCCTTTTTATTTCTAATAATGTTTGAGAAAACTAAATGTAATCCGTCTCTAATATATGATAGAAAAATTACAAGAGTTTAAAACATTTTTCATGTCCTGATAAAGACCTACTAGTATTTTGAAATTGCTGTTGTATTACATGTTTAAATTTATTTATTTATCATTGAAATTGCAAATATAACAAACGTGTTCCTAATAACCTATAAATAAACTTGTTTTATGTTCATAATTTGAACTAATTTAGCTAATAGGACTCATTTTAATCATTGATAACTGAAATTGTTATGCGCGACATAAGTTCAGACATTTCCAATAAACTTGTTCTGAGTACGGTACTTTGAATTAGTTATGAATGTTTTTATCGTTCAAGTTGTGCGACATCTAGCTGTGACGTAAAGCTGTGACGTAAAGCAATAATGTTTCATGATAAGCAATAATTTATTAATTCTTTCGAGTAGAGTTTCGTGATATTTCGTCCTATATGTATAAACAAGTGGCTGTGTTATATATTGTCCTGGGTACCGTTTTACAAAGCTCTCTTATCTATGTACTATGAGACCATAGCACTCTTATAGTGGTCTCTTACTCTTACGAGAGCGCTATGGTCTTGTAGTGGGCAAGACAGCTTTGTGAAACGATACGCTGAACACAGTCTGCTTCCTGTCAATAAACTTGTGTTGTTTATGGGCTTGGCCTTGCCAGCCACTAAGATAAGAGTTTTGAAGAAGAAAAAACAAGCCAGTTTTTATTGTCCTCTACCACAAATGTTGCCGGATGTCGGCGGAATCAGTATTATCAGAACAATCTAGATCCATTGATCGGTTCATCCATTCCTGTGTTCAATTGTTCATCCATTCCTGCGTTCATCCATTATCTGTTCTGGAACACTGAGCTTGGGTTATACAGAGAGGTATTCGGGAACACACGGGTTGGGTTGTACAGAGAGGTATTCGGGAACAGATGGGTTGGGTTGTACAGAGGTATTTGGAAACACACGGGTTGGGTTGTACAGAGAGGTATTTGGGAACACATGGGTTGGGTTGTACAGAGAGGTATTTGGGAACACACAGGTTGGGTTGTACAGAGAGGTATTTGGGAACATATGGGTTGGGTTGTACAGAGAGGTATTTGGGAACACATGGGTTGGGTTGTACAGAGAGGTATTCTGGAACACATGGGTTGGGTTGTACTGGAACACATGGGTTGGGTTATACAGAGAGGTATTCTGGAACACATGGGTTGGGTTATACATAGAGGTATTCTGGAACACTTGGGTTGGGTTATACAGAGGTATTCTGGAACACTTGGGTTGGGTTATACAGAGAGGTATTCTGGAACACCGGGCCGGGGTTGAGTTATACAAAGAGCTATTCTGGAACACTTGTTTTGGGTCATACAGAAAGGTATTCTGGAACACTTGTTTTGGGTCATACCGAAAGGTATTCTGGAGTTATTCAGCTGTTCAAGCTTTCTCTCACTATTACAACAGTTCATGTTGCATGGCATGGATAGATATACATTTTTGCTGCTTTGAAAAATCGATTGACATGTCTACAATCCAGGGAAGCAGAGTTTACATTGGAAACATGGGATTAATTGGATTCTAATCTCTTATCTTTCCCAGGCAAGGTGCTGCTAAGAATATATTTTTAATTCTATATGAGCATTAAGTAATTGAAGGAGGCCCACTAGTGTTTCACTGCACATTTGGCTTTGTGTTGTATGAAGCCTGCGATACATAACTAGAATTCGACAACTCTCAATACTTTCCATATTCTGGCAAACTCCCATTATAGGGGATGTGCTCACCTTTATTGCACTACTGTAATCTATGAATATTTCATCAACTGATAAATGTCTATTTCAACATTTCAGATTATTTTAACAAAAGTTCTGTTTGAAATTGATACATTCTAATCATTCTATGGTCCTGTTTTGTGAGAAGGATGTTTATGTAAATTATTTACTAGCAATGTCGTCACATATATAGGTGAAATATACCCACTGCAACAAACAATACTAATGTAATTAGTCAATCAAATAATTCATATTTTTCAATCAAGTATCTTAAGATTATTTCTCAATAAAAAAAATTCAAATGTATAGGATATTCAGCTCAACAAATATCTGTATTTCTATAAGATTTCTCACATTTTGTATTATAAAAATTAATGATGATAATTGCTTAATGAATGATTATAGATTCTGATTTAGTTCTATCTTTTAAATGTCCAGGGGGCCACTGTTCCAGAAGTATCATATACACAACGTAACGTAATAACGTCATTCTAAGCCTTCGTCCAGGAAAATCTTTTATTATTTTTTTTATCACCAAATTATTTTACATGATCACCATGAAGGCTTAATCATAAGTTAATGTATACAATATCTTGAGAAATGAGGCCACGGACTCCTGGATTGTTAGCAATAAGCACAAGATCTATACTATATATAGTATTCCATCAATGAAGATACCAAGTCGTGGAAATACTGTATACACATTTATAGCAAATTGTTTTCTCCTATAGTTGGCATTAAAATTTGATAAGGGATCATTTACAAGCTGCCCCTGGATGAATTCACCGGAGAATCGTTTAGCGTTCATTGTCAGTAAGACATCTGACCAGTGGCCCGATAATGCTCTGTGTTTGCTGTGTCAATTCCCTCTGATTTCATTAATACGTGTATTTAATACATGACATTGTGAATTTTATTTTTATTTTTTAACGAGATCTTACATTCTAAATGGTATGAAGGCTACTTGTGTGACATTCTCAGTGTGTACAAGATCATTGAGATTGGGATCAGCTATGTGCCGAAAGTCAATGCTGTCCACTATGGTCATTGTTTCTTATTTATATGTTGGATAAACCTTAAAATCTGATTTATTATGATATTCAACTTCAATAAATAAAAACATATAATTAATACATTTTATTTTGGTTAAATGATTTGTTGAATAAATTTGAATTAAATTGTATTTATTGTTTTTTATCAAATTATTGAATGTTGAATAAAATATGGTAATTGAATACTATATAGTATATGGAATGAATCTTCAGGAAAATAAATTACAAGTATTCCTAATATTTTGCAATGAGAAGCTGTGTTGTATGGAGGGAAAAAATGACAACCATCTGTGTGATCTTTGAAAATTGGCATTGTGTCAATTGTACTACATGAAGCATGATCGGGTGTTGTGTTGTCGTGATTTTACTATTGTACGTTAGTCACGATTGTCGGGGTATGCATGTACTGTCGTAACTTATACCACACGTACTGAATTCATGATTTATGTATTGAACAGCTTGTCTATTAATAGTTCATCTTTCATTGTTTATTATAAGCTGTTATAAATGATTGTTTCCTAATAAGAACAATATAATCCGTTAACCCTCTCCCTGCTGAAGGTGACTTAAGTTGCCCAATTACATGCAAAAATAGAACATTTTGATTTAATTCAGCAGGGAAAAGGTTAATAAAAAAATCTGATCGTCAAATTAAAATAATGTTAAACTAGGATTGAAATTAATTAAAATTTAGGATTTTGTTTTGTTAAACTTTACAGCATACTGTACCATATGTTTTGTAATTTTTTAGGAAAATTTATACTCGAGAAATCTTGTGGATTCTTCAAATATGTCTACAAGCTCTTGGCTCTTGAGAGTGGTGTCAGACATTTGGAAATTCTTCACTGTAGTGTTAATATTATACTATGCTAAATGTACGGGCTACTGGCCTGTTGATTAATGTATGTTGTGGCATGTCTTGTTCTTCACCTCGTTCTTACGTTATCTTTCAGTATTCAGTGTGGAATTTCCTGCCAAAGAACCTGTTTGAACAGTTCCGCCGTGTCGCTAACTTCTACTTCCTGTGTGTTGGAATTGTTCAGGTGAGACACAAACAGTTCACTGTGTAATACCGATAGGTGAGACAAACATTGGCACTTCAGTTAGTGGTAGGTAATACAGTAACAATAGGTGAGACAAACATTGGCACTTCAGTTAGTGGTAGGTAATACAGTTAACAGTAGTTGAGACAAACATTGGCACTTCAGTTAGTGATAGGTAATACAGTTAACAGTAGTTGAGACAAACATTGGCACTCCAGTTAGTGGTAGGTAATACAGTTAACAGTAGGTGAGACAAACATTGGCTCTTTGGTACTTTAACATTATATTACTTTAATTAATGTTTAACCAATTACACTTAATGACTATGAAGAATCATACAAATCAACAAATATCATTGTTTACATTAGTCTTTCTGTTTTGAATATTGTTGTTTGTTTTTGTGTTTTTTTAGAAAATTGTAATCCCTTGGTATTCTGCATCATCTGTAGAGGATGTATCCCTGGAAAATTGCAAAGACAGCTATTTTATACTTTAGAAAATGTAATGGAAATGATAAATTATTAAGAAATGATAAATTCAGGTAATAAATAATTGCAACTAAGATTTATGACTAGTTGTGATGTATGTTTGAACTTTGCAAATATCTTTGAGTATATCAATCAAGGTAGTGTTCCACAGAATAGTCGTAGTGCTAAAACAGTTGTAGCTTCCTATAGATTCGATAATTCTGCACAGCGACGACTCGTAGCGGACTGATAGCGCTACGGTCGCGGACTGATAGCGGACTGATAGCGCTACGGTCGCGGACTGATAGCGGACTGATAGCGCTACGGTCGCAGACTGATAGTGCTACGGTCGCAGACTGATAGCGCTATGGTCACGGACTGATAGCGCTACGGTCGCGGACTGATAGCTCTACGGTCGCGGACTGATAGCGCTACGGTCATTCCACAGAGCAGCACACTGGACACATCTTTACGTCAGTTATCGACAGGATACATCCCGTGGAAATACCATTTTCAAATTGATTGGCATTTAAATGTGCAATACCTTCAAATTCAAGTTCCATGTTACGGTTAACGTTGATTTCCCTGAAGATATTATTCATCATGAAAAATCTAAAGACAACATATGCAACATATCACTGTTACTATCATAGTGGGTATCAATGGTATGATACCCTTATATGGTCCCTGGGGTGTACTCGCCGAGTACAGAGATATCCAGTACATAATATACAGATATATTTACGAGAACATTAATATAAATAAAGAACCTATTAAATTGGCAAAAGGCCTATTAGTATTGCATCTATATTTTCGACATCTTTCGCTCTTTTCTTTTATATTATTCTTAGTATCTACTTATTTTAATAATTATTTTATAAAATATATAGTAGACATTAATGGTGAATTAAGGTAACAGGTGCCCGTTGCACGACGCTCTTGTAGGCTACAACTATTGTAACATCAACGCTTTCTATTGTGGCGGGAGCCCAGTTACAATTATTGTAGCGCTACAAGAGCGTCGTGCAACGGTCACCAGGACTTGATGTAATTTGGAAATGCATTAAGTAAGGAATGAATGTTGAGTCCTTAGCATTCATTGTGCGAAGCGCTTCATGGTAAATTTGGTTTCGTGGCCCATTAGCTTCATGGCACAATGAATGCTAATGACTCAACATTAGTGCCTTATGACGGTCACTAAACACAACAGACAACAAGTTTGGGTAACGAGAAATTAATGTATAGTAAATTTATAATACCCATGCACATAACTATGCAGTAACTACCGGTAAGTGACGTGACATGACGCCTGAAGAACAATCATATGACGACAGAAGAACAATCATATGACGACGGTAGAACAATCATATGACGACAGAAGAACAATCAGCGATTGTCATGAATGCTAATGACTTTGACATTCATAGTGCTATGAACGATAATGACTGTCTTTGTCTTGTTCATCAAAATACAAGACAATGATACTGTCATTATTACATAATTATGTCGACTTTCGTAATTATGAATTATTTATGAAATATTTGGAAATATTTCATGATTCTCACTTTTGGCCTAGTCCGTAAGGTTCACACATATTTGTTTTACAGCGGTGAATTCTCTCACATTAACCAATCCCTAAGATTTGTAACTTTCCAAAGACTTTTGTTTATGTCCATGATGAAAGATTATCTTTCATAGCTGTTCTGTTCATTGCCATAGTGGATTGTGAAACAATTCATTAACTCCAGTCTGTGTGTTCCTATACAAAGATATAAAGAATATAAAACAATTCAACCTTCAAAGAATACAGGATCCAGTAGCAGTTTAGTTCCATGAAATCCCAGTCCTACAACTTAGTGTTGCCTGGTTTATGAGAGTTCGGAGAAACACAGATTGAGTTAGCTTATTGATGTTGCAACTTTCTTGCTCGTGCAGAAAATAACTTCTGCTGACATAGAATATTGTTTATGCCTGGATCTCAGTAGTCTTCAGTCTCCTCTGTTGCTATGATGTTCCACTGTCACCATGGCGTGACCGGCTGGCTGAGATGAGCGACTTGCACATTGTAGCAACCGTCGTTATTATCATTACACTGTGTGATATATCGAAATGCATTGTGAAATAGTTGTGTGGATGCAAGGCTAAATAATACAGATATTGTTCCAGCATTAGCAAACAAATAAGCATGTTTGCATCTAAGTTAATTTAATGATTGTTGTAGATAACCTGTAGGATGTGTGTGAGCAATGTGGTACATATATATTTAATATTAAAAGAAAGGTCATTTACTTGGCTGATTGGATAATGTAGAGAATAGCTATTAAAGGAGAAACGAGTGATTATGAAAAATATGTCCCTCATGAAATTAATATTCAGTTCAAAGCTTCAGCGAGGAACTTTGAACATTAATTTCCTGAGGGAAATATTTTCCATAATCACTCATATCTCGTGTGTTACCCGGTAGACTAATTATTTATAATGATTTTATTACAATAAACCATGGAAAACTTACTAAAAACCTCTTAGATATAGAGACGACCTCGGTCCACTGTTGAGCATTCGTTTGGCTATGACGTCATGACATTAGTCTGCCTACAACAATGTCACAACGATAGAATAACACTGTTGATTATCAATAAGTTATCCCACAGTAGAAAGCCACCAAATGTCAATAATGACAAATGTTATATAATTTTACAATGTAGCATGATGTGGATGTTAATATTTCAAATGTTACTTTGTCTACGTGAGTCTTATTACTCTCACGTGTCGTGTAGTTTAGAACACCGCACTGGCAGAGATAACGGTATTAAATTAAAAAATAGTTACTCGCTGTTTGACCTAAATCTGCACGGAACATGGACGATCCATTTTATTAATTAGTAATGCTACCTGTGTGCTCTACCTAGATCTATTTAATCTATTTCTCCTGACTGGAATGCCGAATGATACTAAATAAGTAATAACATAGGTATACCGTAAACTTTTACTAGTAGATAAAATAACAGGCAGCTATGGTTAAGTAACAAGAGTATTTGCGTACATTATACAAAATTATTGTATGAATGCTACAGCATCATTTATCTGAATTGAAATAGCATATTTGATGCCAGATCTGTAAATTGCTATTGATTTATGTTGATTGAGATGCAGCATATGATTAGAAATAGGACATGTAAATGTAATGTTTTTTCATGTATTTTTCTTTATTATATCAAGTAATACAAAGAAATTAAGTTAAGATCTATCTGAGAAATGTTAGTGACCTTTCACAATGAATTTCACAATAATGATCGTGTTTAAAAAAAGTTTTTAAAAAAAATATTTTTATTGTTTGTTAAAACCATGTAATGTAAGAAGACTTCAATTTGAGTTCAGCGTTTGATTTAAAACATGTACATGAGTGCCACACCTATCTTGGTCGGTTTGTTTGTCGGCTGGTTTGAATCAAGGACCTGACCCGAGCACTTGATTAATATCATTGTTCCGTGACCTGGCTTTGATCTATTCACGACACGATTCCGTCGTGCTGTGCATTGATTCACAGCAAATACAAGCGTTGTTCAGTTGTACGCAATGTTGCCTGATGTTTAACAATCAGAATTTTGTTTTAAGGTTGTTGTTTGATTTGGACTATTAATGTTGAGCATTAGTTAAGTTTTCAAAGTATTCAGTCATCCAGAAAATTAATTATTAAATGCTTTTCACATAATTTCTACAAATTAATTCCCTGAGAATTTATTTTGTACTTATTTTGTATGGCTATGAACAAAAGATTCTAATTTTTTTGTTTTATATATCTTCAAAGGAAATATGACCATAAGTAATAGAAATAAAAATTAAAGTAGTTTTATGTAATTTGACATGCTACAAATACATCGTGTCTACTCTGACAAATAAATCTCAAAGAAATCAAACATGAACCAAAAAGTCTGAGAAAAGTAGTTGAGTCAGGTATGAATGCAGTATAGTGTATTTACATGTACCTTTATATATATATTAATTTATACACTGGATACACAATAATGTATTGCACACTCTTGCTCATTTATATATCCCTGTGCCATATCTCCATTACATGCATATCATTTATTTTTATTTTTATTATTATTATTATTATTATTATTGTTGTTGTTATTATTATTACTATTATTATTATTATTATACTATTGTTATTATTTTTGTTTTAATAATTATTAATTTTATTTTTTGTTATAATAATTAGTATTGTTGTTAGTTTTGTTATAATAATCTTTAGTATTGTTATTATTTTGTTATTATAATTATTAGTATTAATTATTTTTAGTTTTGTTATAATAATTATTAGTATTGCTATTAATTTTGTTATAATAATAATTATTACTATTGTTATTAGTTTTATTATAATAAATATTACTATTGTTATTATTGTTATTATTGTTGTCATCAGTTGTTGCTGGCGTGTTTCAGTTGCTGATAGACACTCCAGTCACTCCGATCACCAGCATCCTACCTCTCGTCTTTGTCATCTCTGTCACAGCAATAAAACAGGTAAACTAATATCTCTGTTTATGTCAGCTTCGTTTGCCAGCAAGTTACTAATGGACTTTAATGATAATTAATCTGTAGGTTACCATACGCCATCAATACCTGAAAGGATGCTCATCTCCACCTATTGTTACCATGGTCAAAAGTTTGTCGCAAATGAGTGAAATATTCCCGCAGCAATGTTGAACTCCATAATCACTCACTTACCACGGTCAATGGAAACAATGTGCGCTCATTGTCCTCCTGAACTCCCTGGGGAGTATGTATTCAACCAAAGCTGCCAGATTGTGTGAACCTAAAATAAGACTAAATAAGACTAAATTGCAATCATGCATGCTTGAGTTCATGCAATTTGCTATAGTTCATGGTAAATGCCATAGTTTATTATGCATACTTCGTGATGATTGCCATGGTTCATTATCTACTGGTATGCTATAGTTTATCATACAACTCTATGTCATTGACCCTACCCAGACCTGTACAAAAACATGAACTAGCTTGCCAACGTTCTGATTTTAAACTCATAGAGTGGCTGTCAATTCTTTTCTCGCCACCCCGGATGTATTTCTTTACTGGCGGAGTTTTATTCTATAAATACATAAATACGTAGGTATTGTGCCGGTTGCTGGGATCATCCGATGCCATTGTGGACACAATCTGGATCCAATTGCCTGGCCGTCCTAGTGATAACTAGTTACCAGGCAGACTGGCAGGAAAACATTGAATCCCACGTCAATACCCGTACCCACTGCTATAGGTGTCCCATCGATCGCAGGTAAATTATTGACCGTGGATCGATGCTGCACGCTTGAGCGGAGCCACGGCTGGATGTCTAGTAATGTACATTAACCCTTTAACTGCAATCCATGTTGATACAAGCAGCTCGGTAATGTGTACAAACATCGTGAATTAATCGTTAAAAAAGAAATAACGTAAATAAACTCTCGTATATGTGCGCTTTGAAGTGTTGGTAGTCTCGCGGCACGTACCTTTTGTTTTTAAATTGCTGCGTACTTGTAGTTTGTCGAAGATAATGGATTACAGTTCAGTGGGGGTTAATCGCTTAATTAGCCGTTACAATTATCTAGGATAATGTACATACCACGATAATTTGCTTCTGATTGGAAATATTTAATCCTAGGTAATCCTTTAGAATTCAGTATTTGGCAGCAATTTACGCTAACAGCTTAATTTGGTTAGGGATTGTACCGCATGTTGTCCGGACCGTTTTGTCCATGAGACTTTCTGTTTGTAATTAAATACATAATCTATATTGATTAAATTGATTATGAACAAATAGTTGATTTTGTTGAATTGCATATTAAAATTATACTTTTGTTTTTATTGATTTTTATTTATGTAAATTTGTCATGAAACTGAGGCTCATAAAATATATATATTTCTAATATGCAGTGTTCACCCTAACAGTATCTGCGTATTGATTATCATCTCTTTATGCAATATCTTGTAAAATACACCGTAGATGGTAACGAATTATGCAAGACTAACCATACCTAGTGAAACTTGATGATTTTTTTTTTTACAAGTGTATGATATCCTAATATGCAAACCTAGGGCAAAAGCTGGATATGCATTAAACATGATGTGAATGAGCTGCAAAAACGTTCTTGTGACTGTATTAGATCATTTTCAAATGTACTTATTAGTTAAATGTCACTTCACTGGCTTGGAGAACAATCGCTTCGTTCTTTATGTCATAAAACATATACAGTACATTCCCACTGGATGTAGTCACACGCAAACCAGACAGTTATTTTATTTACGTCACTACCAGAAATAAATACATAGAAACATGGTTTGGTATCATTTATTTATAGTGATACCGGTCTAGGGACTATGTTCATTTATTTCAAGACGATCTTGTTTCATCTGCATTATATCCCTGAGTCCGTATGCACAGACGTAGTTTAGTTAAACCGTAGTTTAAGGATCATACCGACAGTGGTATAACTCGTCGCTTGAACCTAGTTTAGCCTAAACTGTGGTTAAACTATGTTTGTTCATACCGACCCTGAAAAATAATTAATGTGTTATTTGCGATCCCCCATATTTCATGAATGTCAAGATTGGTTGTTTTTTATTTCACATTTTTCATAGCTACCAATATTAATTGTTGTTATATTATTTCACATATTTCAGGGGTGTCAAGATTGTTTGATACAATAATTCATATATTTCAGGGATATGAAGATAGGTTGTTATTGTTCCTGATGTTACATGTATTACACATTATTTCAGGGATATGAAGACTGGTTGCGACATCGAGCGGACCGAGAGGTCAACAACAAACCAGCCATGGTTGTCTGTGACAAGGAGCAAAAACAAGTTAAATCTATGGAAATCCGAGTAGGTATTGTGTACACTGGAGAAATATTATGTTATTGTGTTGCATCATTTCATATTTTCCAACACCCACCCACTCCCATTAACATATAGAATAAGTATACTTTACATATGTTACATAATGTTAATAGAAATATAGAATAAACTACATGCATTATTTCAAATTTGAATGAATTTCTCAATATTCATAAACACATTGAAGCAATAGCGGCTGCAAGTGGGTCATCGAATGTCGAAGACTATCATTTAAAACTAGGAATTCCGGTGATAAGCTAACAGAATTCTATGCATAGAAGTGACTACAAATCCAAAGAAAA
>JAUTBZ010120724.1:0-16207 GCA_032361785.1 Lepetodrilus galriftensis
CCCCCCCACAAAGTGCATTTTAGAGGGGGCTCATAATTTCACCATAAGACAAACTATATGTTTATTGAACAAAATTGTCCAATTCTAGGGGGGGCCCAACTCTCAAAGAGTGCATGGTAACACCAGTCACATGGTTGGCCTCACATGATGATTGGCTAATCAATTGGCCCACTGATCTGTTGCGACTTCTACCAGTAGTTAAAACATCACAGACACTTAAACGTTGTAAACATGGATCAACCATGCACCACCAATTGCAAAAGGAAATTACTTGAACACACAGACAATGAATCGGCATGGTTAAGACAATGTGAAAAGTCAAGACGATCAAAGCCGGATGCAGTGATTGTAAAGCAATCCATATCGACGGCAGGATGACCATAGAACCTGTGCGGAGGAAATGCCAGGAGAGTCGTGGTAATAAAGCCGTCGCGCGAGTCTTATCATCGCCACTCAGATGCTCCCTCCATGCTTAAAAGTCCATGTCCTGATCCTCTTAGCATTATCAGTGTCGGAAATATGACATCATCCGACTCCAGCTCCCGGGGTGTCATAACAGTCGGAGAAAATACTCAGTAGATCACACACTCCAATTGAACCTATTGAATATGAAAGCTGTGAAACAGGCGGAAAGTGTTACAAAGTTAGGACAAAAGTTAAGACATCTGTGAACAACAATTACGACATTGTGTTACTGATGTTCAACATGGCTCCTACATCTATTACATAATTAGAATGACTCCAATTGCTGATAAATTGATTATATACGAATGTCAGTACCCTCTGTGGCAAGGAATCTTCAACTGAGAATACCCTGAATACCTCAGCAATGATATCTATATATTGTTATATAACAATGGAGGCATTTCAATTTCTATCTCTGACAAGTAACCTAGTCGCCTTCAGCAGGGAGAGGGTTAAGGTGCCCAATAGACTATGATATTAATGTACACAACAGAGAAGTATTCACCTCAGACTAGCAACCTCATATTCACCCGACATTTCTCCATAGCTAGACTAGCAGTCTATAGACCTAGTCAACTCAGAACTAGCCACACACAAAAGTCAAACGGTCTTCTGAAAATAACGCTTTCAACTTTGGTATATAACCTTCCTCATAATGATGCAATTGTTTCTTACCACTACTTTGATGTTTGGAAGGAGTGATCAAATGCTCTTTTTCTCTGGACTTAAATTGACCACATTAATTATTGAGCAGGCCCATCATCGTGAAACATTCTCAAAAGCTAGCTGGCACAACCAAGACAAAAGTAATTATTCAGCTTACAGTGGTTGCTAAATTGCAAACTGGGTATGTATGCTACAAAGACCAGTCTAAAACCAATGACCTTGAGACTACAGTCTCTGACTTCAACAATTCGGCCATGGTCACACGTTGTGAAGCTTTGTTATTCTGTGGTTCTCGTGGTGTATGTTCTTGATGCTTGGGGTCATGCAAATAGAGCACATGAAGGTTCACGTAAATGGAGATGCAGGTGGCCATCTCCAATATATGTTCTTCAACCATGATTTGTAACTTCATGCAATGTACTCTTATGATTTGCAACTTCATAGCAACTCAACCATATACTAAATCATAATTTTGGTAATTTACGTACTAATGTGGGACATTGTCAACCTTGCTGGAACGTGTACCCCGACATCGTTATTTTCAGTCGCCACCAGCATTTGAGGAGGTTAACCTTCTCCCTGCTGCATAAAATCAAAGTGTTATATTTCTGCATGTGATCGGGCAATTTAACTCGCCTTCAGCAGTGAGAGGGTTAAACCTGTACACATACACTGGCGGAAATGAAACAAGCTACGTGTTGATGAAAGCAAAGTCAAGGTCTTCAGAACCATCCTTGCCCCCGATATGAATCATCTGCAGAGACAACTCAGATTTAGATCTGCTATTACTGGAGCAGTCTCAGAAACTGTGGTTTGCAATATCTGTGACACACAAGATGTTTGACTCGAGTGTACACACAGATTCGATTCCGGCGTGCGATGGGTGAGTCACTCCGCCGCGTACACCTACACTGTGTCCAATTTGGTTAAAATTACCTGAATGTCTCCAGGAATAGTACAAGCAGCCACAGATTGCGGGAATCAGGGCATTGGGTTGAAGACTTTCATCAGCAGCAGGAAATGGCTCTGTACCTTGCTAATGTTATATAATGTCATTGAAACCCACATCCGAAAACCCACATCTGAAAACCCACATCTGAAAATGGATGCCTTCCGGTCCAAAGCCATTTTGGCATACGGTGCACTTGTTAATGACGGTAATAATGGACTTGTAATTAAATATCACGAGCTTTGTCCAAGTCAGCTATTAATGGGGGGGGATTACTCCGGGATTAATATTTTATAATTACCAACTGCTTCAGATTTCTGTCATCCTAAAAGCATCTGGACATTTCTGATCTTGTTGTCCACCATTTGTGTACGGGTCATCACAGTACAGGACATTCAATGTCCTATTTACAAAGTCCATCTGAGATAATGTCTTGGAAGGACCACGGTCATGAGTGAGAGCACGACATGGACATCTTTCTTTTGAAGTATTTAAAAATTATTTTCATAGACATTACTTGTATAAAATGATGACTACATATAAAATGATGACTACATATAAAATGATGATATAAAATGATGACTACATATAAAATGATGACTACTTATTTATATAGAATGATGACTACTTGTACAAAATGATGTAATATGACATAGGAACTGCCAGATAAAGACCTGTGGGATTGAGTTTAGGACAATGCCGTGGTCTGAAAGTCTTCGAGAGATGGCGATGAACAAGAGTGAGTGAGTGAATATGGAGATGAACACAGAGATACTATTCAGAACTACTACCACTGTAAAATCTCCATGCTTACATCTCCAGTCTCAGAATATGTAACCAACTCATCTAACATACTTAGGAACATTAATTGATATGTTAGTAAAAGTATCATCATTGGCCCATCAGTACCAGCTGGTGCTCACAGGTATACTGCACCACTTGGTGCTGCAGATGTTGCAGGATTCCTCCTGCCCTGAACTGACAAGCCACAATATAAGTGAACTGTCTAAATAGTAAACAAGAGATTAATAACACTAAGAACGATAATGCATTAGACAACATTAATTGTTTCAGATCGAAGATGTCAAGAAAAGCAATTTAGAAACCTAATCATTATTGTTTCATCATAATTGAAAAACCTCTGATTTATTTGAAACACTAGACTACCCATAGTCTTAGACAGTGAAAGTAGATAATAAAAATAAAAATATCTTGATTAGTATTATATTTATATGAAATCATTGCGACTGAAATCCCTTTACCATTTTCTCCAGAAATCTAGACTAGCTTATTTGTTCACAGCGGATGGTTGCGCTAAGGCGTGACAAAGATTACTGACACAGAATTGGAAAATATCTTCTTCCATGACCGAAATAGACTTCCATTAAACTACTACCGCGAAATATGGCAGTTGACAGCCAATGTTGAAGAGGAACCCGAGACGCCATCACGATGTCATGGTAGGATCTTATCACTGTGACAAACAGACAGAATGTGTAAACTCAGCCGCTAATTACTGCCAGATTATTGAGGCTACTAGTCTTATCAGCTCCACTGGCTTGACACAATCATCTACACACAAATGTTATCAGCATTGGATTACTAATAGTGTGTTACTGAGTTACCGACAGCGAGGTACTGACAATGAGTTACCCACAGTGAGGTACCAACAGCAAGGTACCAATACTGACAGTTAAGTACCTACAGTGATGTACCGACAGCGAGGTACCAACAACGACAGTTAGGTACCAACAGCAAGGTACCAATACTGACCATTAAGTACTCACAGTTATGTACCCACGGTGATGTATCGACAGCAAGGTACCAACGACAGTTAGGTACCCACAGTGAGGTACCAATATTGACAGTTAGCTACCCACAGGTATGTACCTACAGTGATGTATCGACAGCGAGGTACCAACAACGACATTTAGGTACCCACAGTGAGGTACCGGCCACCACCAGCATAGAACAACAATTACCAGAATGAGTGACAATACCACACTTATTATGTTGTGCCTGATCATTAGTAATATTAATGGACATAATAGTCCTAATTTGTAAGCTGTGAGCATATAGAAAGATGCACATAACTTGCGACCTGTAATTAACAGACATACATAACTGTGTTCGATGTTAAAGGTATCTATGGGACCTTCTGAAGACTACAGATTTGACCACCATTATCTTCTCAACTCACTGGGGAGTATACAACCCAAACTGCCATTTAAGGCACTAGGCTTACATTCACAATTCCATTTCTTCCTACCGGGTACCCATTCACAGCTGAATGGACTGAAACAGTATGGATGTGCACGTGTCAAAAGTGAAAGCACTTTAACCACAACTGTCTGAGGCGCTGTAGTGATAATAATGCGTGTTTATCATCTATTTTGCATTACGTGTTTGTTAAAACCACTGTAAAGTATTCTAGTGGTTGTAAATAGCATTGTACTATACTAGAATGTGTTTTCACCTTTCACATGCGCGCGCATATATTCTGCGCATATTCGTAACTTGAGCTAGCTTATAGACATGTGTCATCTACAGACACGTGTCATCTTCTACATTAGACCTTACTGCACGTATTGCAGATTTGTATGAAGATATCCTCTCATCATCTTTCTACCTATTTCTGTTAGCATCTATATATAAAGTGCAAGCTAATGCCCAGACTTTTTCTTACATATCGAACGTGTGACAAAGAATGTCAATTTACTTCACCGACCTGTTTAATTTTCAGTAAGTTCCAACAGTACAGATAACAGATGAGCATCCGAGCTAATACATCACTACACTGCCTACGTACGTAACACACCGCCGGTAATTAAACACACCGCAGTGCAAATGTAATTACATCGGACACATGAACATTGCATCAATGATGAGCTCAGACACAACAGAGACTTGTGCCTTTAATTCCTTCTTCAAAATCAGAGACTTGTACCTTTAATTCCTTCTTCAAAATCAAAGACAATCAAAGACGACAAAGGAAAGATTACAACCAAAACAATTAATTCCAATGAAAACTGATGATAACCAAATGATAACCGATAACTGACATGCTGCTGGTCGTTGACCATAACTAAATATTGATTAGGATACTGGATATTATTATTGATAAACTTGCTATTGGTCATTGATCATAACTAAATATTGATAAAGATGAAGAAAGGACTATTCAAATGTGTTTTGGGTTAAGTATCGAAATAGATACTTGATATTATTATTGATAAACAGGAAAAACGGAAGTTGGATAGTGGCTAGTCTTGGGAAATAAGAAGGGACTATTCGAGTTTGTTTTGGAGTAAGTATCGAAATAGAAATAAGTAAATATGACTTGGACAGTAATTATTTACCTTACATCGGAAGACAAGATGATAACCGATAACAGACATGCTATTGGTCATTGATCACAACTAAATATTGATAAAGATAAAGAAAGGACTATAGAAATGTGTTTTGTGTATCGAAATAGAAATAAATAAACGACTCGGACAGTAATTATTTACCTTACATCGGAAGGCCCGGAACTGACACCAGACGACGTTGATAATCTTAAGAACTTCCACGTGGAGATGCAAGATGAACAGGTGGCGCCCAACCTCCATTTGTACCTGTGACATTACACAGAGGCTGCACCGCACCACGACCACGCTCGGCGGTGACTAGGGCTCATCCATCCTCAGCACCACGCGGACATATCCACGCCAGCCGTCACCAAGTGGTATCCATAAATGACCATCGTCCGGTAATAGGAAAGTTAAACACATTTCCGCTGCGGCCACTACACGAGGGACCTACACATATTGCCTGTGACCCCGGCTGTCGTCTCTGAGTATCTCATCATGATGCTCAGATCATAAACTTTGCCGTGTTTGATTTACATGCTTCATGGCTTTCCGGAATTACAGGTACGTCAGAAATAAGCACTGGCGAGATCAGGCACTAGCCGTTCACCGCTAACGAGCATTGTATCCACAAAACAAAACTTTTAACAAAGCTAATTTTTCCTGATGCTGAAAAGAAAGAAGAGTCTGAGCCACGAATGCAAGTGGATTACTTTCGTACGGAGATTACGGTGAGACGAGCGGAGGAGCAGTGTGGTGGTTGCCGATGACAAAGTGGGCTGGTACGACTACACGGCTAGCAGAGATAACGGGAATAATGATCGACACTCGGCGTGGACACGGCTACAACTGCCGTCGCTGTCACACAGCCACCACGCTAACGAGCGCCGTCGACGACAACGACAGTCCGAGGAATACCCAGGCACATCCTCCTGCATTCACTGCGGACTGACAACTGGAATACTTCACGAGGTAATTGGTGGTTCCGAGACGGAGCTCTGCATTGTGTGTGTCCACCGTCCACTTACCGTCCAGTTGGTCAGATGGATGTAGAGAAACCAGTGACCGGTTACGTGTTTAAGAGATTCGACAACGATTGTCCAGTTTCTAGGATAATACTTGCATAATGATTATGAGTGCAATTATGTAGGAATACAGTTCAAGGAATAGGTATTCTGAGTGATGGAGTCTTGTTTATATGTCACATCGGATGAACATAGCTTCTCAACAGTGTCATAAATTTCTCAAATATAAATAATTGTTTTCCCTAGTTAAAAAAACAACAATTTGGATTGTTTTATGTATGGGTTGGTTATTGTTTGTAATCTTACAGGATATTATATATATAAGTGTGTATGTTTTACTGAGGTAATATACCGGTATACAACACAGCTTAACTCATTTCTGGCAATTGACACCAGACATTTGGTGCATACCAAATTACAACTGAAAGCAATAAACCAAATGATGATTACCAACAATGATTATTTAAATCTGTCATAAATATTACAAGTATTATCACAAATATTATTATACAGCAGGTTTCAGTTTGAAACTGCTGACTTGAGTAGAATGAAACTATTAACCCTTCATTTCTTGCTGGAATAGGCTCAGGTACTGGCCATTAAGGCATCTATGGTTGCCTACAGCATTGAGAGAGTTAATGGCTCACATTTATCGCATTTTTATCTCAACCTTTGAAATTCATCAAAAAAACAAGGTCTTTGTAGTGCAAGTTCTCACTCCACAAAACTAAACATTTTTCATTTCAATATTATACTGACAAATATTATACTACAATTCCAAGGAATATGAACTATTCAATGACACAGCTGATATAATTTCCAGAATTTAACTGCAAGCGCTAGATATTAATTATTATTAGCTTCTATTGAAGGCAGATCCCTAGAGAAAACACTGACGTTCTACTTTGACATTACCCGTATTCATGTGGTTTAATAATTTCAAACAATTTCAGAATTGTAAGGAATTCTGCATTATATTACCACTAAAAATAATTACAAACCGTAATTCTTAACATAACTTTGGGAAATAAAAAATATCCATAACGCAGATAGATCATAAATTTTGTTCAAAAACATAGTTCTGCAAACATTTATGATGATAACATTACTCAGATTAATAAAAGAAAAAAAATCAGTTTCAAGTTCAAACGTATACAAATGCTATGAATGTATCCCTAGTCGTGATATTGCCATGGAGACTACATTAAATTACTAGGAACATATTAAAGACATTATATCCCCCTGTTTTGTTTTCACCTGTTGACAATGAATATGGTCCGCTTAAAACTTAGGATTGTGTTTGAAACATGACAAGAAGTCACATTAGGATTACAAGCATTCTGATAAAGATGATTATTAGTTGTATGCAAATAGTATGGTCTCATGGGACAGCTGAAATTAATAGCGAACACTTGCATGCAATACTTCAATTAGGCCATCAGGATCAATATATTACTCTATTAACTGTTGTGATTATATTATGGATGACAGTTATTCCAAGACCTCATCACCGGTTCAGTTACAGTTAATTAAATATAATCATATCTTGTGTAATAAAAAATAAAGAGTAAAAAAATGACAAGTTTTTAAGATAATAGTTTTTAACAAGGATATACTGGAAGTAATACTTTGAACCTGTGATTATGTTTGTAAATGTTGATAACGTTTGTTTTTTACAATCAAATCTATACAGAGTTATAGGATTGCCACATATTCAGTCATTGTAGGTATCTGCAAAAGATGACATATATTCGACAATATCATTTATCCAAGAATACCATCTGTCTACCAATACCATTTATCCAAGAATACCATCTATCTATCTACTGATTCCATTCATGCAAGAATACCATCTGTCTACAAATGCTCTTTATCCAAGAATACCATCTGTCTACCAATACCATTTATCCAAGAATACCATCTGTTTACCAATACAATTTATCAAAGAACACCATCTCTAACAATACCATTTATCCACAAATACACACTTTATAAATATGCACATTACCATAATACCGTCTGTCAACCAATACCATTTATCCCAAAATATGCACATTATAAATATGCACTTTAATACCATCTATCTGCCAATACCGTCTTGTGTAACACTATCAGACTTCCAGGAATATCATCACTATGGCAATGATTGTCATTAGATATGTACAGACAGCAAACACATCAGCAATTTGCCTGCGGTGATTATCATAACTCCCCGAGCAATTTATCATGGAAAAGTGTACGTTACTGGGTTATTATATCTTGCTTATATCAAAATTGGACAAATGCCAATCATAATTGTCACCTACCATTAGCACCATTTAATCGAGAACATGTATATGTATGTATTTACAGATGTCTATTTGAAATTATAAATTAAAACCTTAGGAATTTTTATTATTTCAAAATGTTTGTATTTACGGTATCAGAATACCCAAAGACAAATCTGTTATAGTATGTACGGTTATATGTATCGCTATGTTAGCAGATCGATGGCTTGAATTGGTGTTTTTTGTCGCAGCTGGAATATTTCACCTAGTATATGGCAATTATGTGTATTTGTACATGGGTATTTCCTGTAACATCTGCAGTAGGTCTAATACTGAATGGACATATGCTGATTGTATTATCGGAGTGTTCACATACTTTCAATTATTGATGCAACCTTACAACTTATTGTGCAGCTAGTCCACTCAGCAGAATTTGTGAACACGCCAGTCATCAGAAAACAAGCTGAACAGGAACAGCTCAAAGGATGAATTCTGAATTACACAGAGTTATTTCCATTTAATTGCAAAAGGTGAAAAATACTTCTTTTCACAGAGTTTCCAAGAATACCTTCCATGTCCAATGTTACTGTATATTCTACCGAACTGGGTTAAGTTTTATTACCTCCCCTGTTGCTGGTCACCTGTGTGTGGTTGGTGAATGACTCCAGAGGGAGGCACTGTATTATTTTTGTTCCGGAGTTACATGATCCTCAATCAGCGCTAAATTTGTCAGGTTCGATATATATATCGGCCAGGCAGCGAGTCCATTATCTGGATCAGAACTCGGGTGTCATCGGACATTAGTGTCCAGCGGTAACAGACCAGTGTGACATGTGTGTGATATGTGTGTGACATGTGTGTGTGTGTGTGACATTGTAAGTCATTGTGTGTGTGTGCAAGTCATTGTAGTATAGACGGAGAGTATCAGGAAAAACAATTCCTATCACATAAGCAGGTTCTACAGGCTGACACCCTAGCAGTAACCACACTGTTCTACTATTTGTTCATCTCGTGTCCACCTCGATATAAGATAAGTGTGACATGCGAGTTTAAAATTCACAATAAGAAACAGAATGGTTTCAAAAGATGTGACACTGTAGCAGTGTCTTATGAGCCAGAATACTGTTTGGTCGTCATCATCATCATCATCATCACCATCACCATCATCATCATCATCATCACCATCATCATCATCATCATCACAAATCATCATCATCATCATCGTCGTCGTCGTCGTCATCGTCATCATCCATTTTTATCTTGAAATGTATCGGTTAATTAATTCACGTTGCACTTTAGAGAACTTTGTATTGTGATCCACTACCTTCATAGAACCATGAAAGATGATGACTTTAACATTTATTTTTCATAATGAAGATTGTTGAAAACAACAGATAAAGAGTTTGTTTATGAACTCGTGTGGATGTAAGGAGCTATAGGAAATGACATCACAATATGACAACAATCGTTCATTTGGTTATGAAGCTAATGATTTCTATCACGTTCATCGAGGAACAAGACGATAATAATGCCGTTAGTATTTAATATAGCCATCATTATAACATGCTTTGAACTATTTGTTTGAAAGTCGGTGCAATTATTTGAGGGAAGAAACTATGAAAGTTTTAAAAAAATATCTGGAAATTATTTAGATGTATGTGGGTGTATAATGATAACGCAAAGGACGCTTTTAACTCGGTACAAGTCGCTACTATCATTTCTCAGGAAGCCTAGCTAGGACTAGCACTGGATAAATATATCGATAATCGCGATTATTTTCAATTGAACTTTTTGATAATGATTATCGATATCTATGAACAGATTATTGGATTACAAAATAAAGTTTCTATTTACTTGCAACAGAGACCTCATGAAAACATGAGTGAGTGAGTGAGTGAATATGGAGTTTAATGTCGCTGCGGGAATCTTTCACCCATTCGCGACGATCATGAAAACAGGCTGAAAGCAGCAGATCATGTGTGAGCAGTATAAAGACATGTTCAGCTTATCAGGTAGTCAGACCTAGTAATTTCCTATAGTTATATCTCGTATATCTTCCAAATATGTTATTTTTTCCCAATAAATAGTAATAGAAACGCAAACATTTCTTCAGAACTAATTTGTCCAATATATATTAATAAGTGATAGCGATAAAGCTGATGATTATCGTTCGTTCATATTTATATCAATAACCAGCCTTCGGACAGGTCGAGAATATCTGAGACAGATTGTGATTGTACACAAATGGTAAAATATTCCTTGCTTATCCCTATCAGACTGTGATGAAGCAAGGTAATGAGGTCCAAACCAAAAAATATTTGCCGTCTCGGAAATGACAATTACCTGTCTGATGGACAAAAGAAGAAGACCTCAAAGTCTGCAACCGTTAAGAATGCCACACGGCTACAAAGAAACCAAGGACTTTGAAATCCAAATTACAGCAAGCAAACAGGTCTGATATGAGAAAGAAAAATAATACAAGACCATTTCAATATTTTTTTCTGCTAAGATTTGAAGCAAAATAATCAGAAGTTCCTTAGGCATTTTGTTCGCAAGTTTAAAAAATGCTTGATATTTTCCACGTTTGATGTTGATCATGGACATAAATACACTGAGTATAGATCAGTGTGTGAGTGATTAGTGGTTTTTACCAGTTTTCTATTCCATAATGATCTTGAAGCAGTGTATACAAATAATGAAGAAAGTCTGTAACATTAGAAATAACAAACTCAGAAAATTAGGAATGTTTCCTGCGATTAATTTTGTAAAAAAGGTCATCAACATTATGCTAAAGTATTTTCTGAATTACAATTTAACATTCCTGAAATTGAAACCCCCGCTGAAAAAAACATGGAACTATGCATGAAGGTCCTAGACATTAACACAGGCGCTTCCTCTAGCACAATACGGCACAATCTAGGAACTCTATTGGAAGTAATTTCTCGGCAATGAAACATCAATCTCAGGCCTCAGTTCATAAATAAAGCGGGAGAATCCCCACAAAGATGATTTAATGACAGCAGCAGCCGTGAACACAAGATCCCGATGCATCGTCATTTCCTCAGGGCAACGAGCACATCAATTTAAGCCCAATATGTTTGTCAAACAGGCCAGCTATTTGATTGGTCCCCAGGGTATCGCGGCACGTACGCGTGCAACTCCCACGATTCACTTACAGCTCGCTTCAACGTCAAGTTGATACGTACGGACACATGTCTTTGTCTCCATCCTGTATTGTATAAATTACCTTCTCAATCTAATTCCAAAACATATTATTCACATATTCATTTATCGCTTGTTCATATTACAAACAAGCTCAAATAATGTCCACTGTTAACTAAGATTGTGGACACTACTGATTATGAAGTTTAACGTCGCTGCGGGAATCTTTCACCCATTTGCGACAAGGACACTACTGAAAAACTATCTAAAACAAGCCAAAATTGGCCATAGAGTTAACCATTTGGGAAACTAACATCCTCCAAAAGATAGCATGGATTAAAGGGAAAAACATACCTACATGTATTTTATCAATCCATAGAATTAGTTTCCTACATTAGCATCAAGTGAAAGCTAGCTTATCTCAAAATCCATGGCTGTGTCCACTGTCATCGCCTATTGTCCAAATATATCTAAATGAGAAAGCTAGCCTATTGTTTGAGCCAGGACCGAGTTTTCTATTCCTAATGGGTCCGAATTCCCGCATCTCTCCACATGGGCTGGCATTACTATTACACACCATTGATTACTGTACAGCCTCTTGCTAACACTTTCTGGATTACTGAATCAGGCAATCTGTCAAAACCATCTGATGACCATCGATACTTGACGAACACGTCCGAGTGCAAGGGACTGTTTGTCTGGCTATAGTGAGGAGAAGTCTTAAATGTGAGATCCATCTGAGAAAGTTGAACAAACACCATATTGTGACTATACAGTGCTCCCTCGATATAAAGCCCTTCGATGCAACGCGGATTGGGATATAATGTGGGTTACAACATGGACCCAATTTAAAAAATAAATATAAATTTAATTTTTTCTTTTTTTTTTCTCCAATTATATTTGCTGATATAACGCGGGTGGCATGTACCCCAACTTCAGCGTTATATCGAGGGAGCACTGTATCTGGAATGGTGTTGTGTTGGACACCAACAAGTCACAGGATTAAAGATCCAAATGATAGATGCTATTTTCAGAAAAATCGAGGTCTTCCTATTTTTTTGGAAAATAATTTGAGGATCAATCTATAGACGATATTTCAATAACTGGTGCTATTATAGAAAGTTTTTTCTGACCGAGAATGGAACAGGCTAGAAAGAAACAATTGCCCTTAGTTCATCACTGTTCAATAAAGTTGTAAAGTGTAAATAGGTATTGCTTATCAATAATCTAATACCGAAAAACAATTTAAAAAATAATTCCACTGTAATTTTATATTATTTATCTTTTTTGTTTGTTTTTAAACTAGGGTTAGAGACTTATCACTGCTCATCAGTTTAGGATAGGAGGTAATCCACAACATTTGTAGTGCAGTAAACGTGTGAGCAAAAGAACAAAAGATGACAACTGCATTGTTATGGTACAGACACCGAGCTCATCATATCATGATCGCATAATAAATGTAACTTTCGCAAACATTGATACTGAGTTTTCAAGACGGGATCTGAAACCTGACCCTACTGTCATGCACAATCAATATTTACAAATTTTTCACTTTAATAACAACTTCATATTTAAATTTTAAGTTGACAACTTTCACTATGAGATGTCTAAACTAGTTACAATATTATTCTTTCACAAACTAACATAATTCTAAATTTAAGCATAGAATAAATGCTAATTGTATTTCTCTCGGTTAAATATTTTCCAGCAAATGTCAAAACTGACCCTAACTGATATTAATATTTTCATATGATGACGATCACGAACCATAAATTTTCCCTATTGCTTGTCAAACCAATCAAGTGTTAAATTGAAATCACGGGAGCTAATGGCGGCAACGATTTCAAACATGTCACTTCACTGACAACTTTTCAAATGTCTCCCAAAACCATGTACGTATTTCTCAACATCTGACAGCATACATGTGGTCACACAGTTTATACTTGCTTTTACATCTCCAGTCAATTTATTGCCAATTTCCAAACAGCCGCATGATGGTGGCGTTTAAGTCTGCGTCACAATGCCGCACGTGGCTGTCTCCAGACAAAGATAGCTAACCATCAATTTTCACTTACTAACTGCTTACCATGATGGTTTCTGCAATACTTTCTGAACCACAGACCTACAGACATTGGTGGCATTCAAATCAAATGTCAAATCTTAATAAATTCGCTACTTTAGAAGTCAAAATGTACAAAAATCCATGAAACATCTACACACAGAAATAACATCTTAAAAATATTAAATGTCAGCATTATGAATAAGTTCACGTGCGCTTTATAGACTTGCGTACATGTTTTGTTGCAGCATCTGATTCTGAATACAAAGTTTATAAGAAGAAATGTTGCCAGTTATCAAAGAGCAGTTCCGAAATACAAGATAATCCTACAGGGTATTCATTTAGTTGAGGAATACACGAAGACTTCTGTCATTTTGAAGCCAAAGAATAAATGTATTTTTTTAAATCCCTCTTAAATAAATTGATAAAATACTAAACCACTCAAAAAAGGCAAATCCATAAAAATCCCTAGAATCCCAATTAATAATGGTAAAAACGGACAATACTATCCAAAAGTTTCTTTAATGACGGTCGCCAGCGATGAAGGTGGTCTACCATCATCCTTCATCTCCCACAATGTCTATTTCAGGTCACCGTAGGCTTGTTAAATCTTGCTGCCTGTCAAGTAGCTTTCAAACAATCAATGCCAATTGGAAATAGAGACTAGCCTCTCGTAATGTCATCAGTGTTGTCCATCTGACAAAGACGGATGACGAGCTCTACATGTGTCTTTGTAATTAGTGACAATAACTGTTGCTGTCATCATGGTCATCATTATCTTCATCATCAATGCTATATTCATTATTATCATAATTCTAATCATTAACATAATCCTCCTCCTCCTCATTGATTTGATAGACATTAAAATAATCCCATTCCTTCATCATTGCTATATTCATCATCATCATCATCATTATTATAATCACTAGGATAGTCTCCCTCCTCATCATCATCATAATTGCAATATTCATCATCATCATCTTCATTGTAATAATGAGCAGGATAATACTCCTCCTCCTCTTCCTCTTCCTCATCATTGCAATATTCACCATCATCATCATCATCATTGTTATAATCACTAGGATAGTCTACCTCTTCCTCATCATCATTATCATCATTGCAATATTCATCATCATCACCATCATCATCATAATAATTGTTATAATCACTATAATAATCCTCATCCTTGTCCTACTCATCACTGCTATATTCATCATCATCATCATCAATGTAATAAACATTTGTATAATCATCATCCTTCTCATCATTCCAATCTTCTCTTCCTCCTGATCTTTCATCGTATTTTTCTACTTCTCCATTTTCCTTACTTTCCTTATCACAAACTGTACACTTTCTACATATTAATGGATAACGTCAACAACATGCGACACATTCATAGGTCTCCTCATTTTTCTCGGTCATATTACAAATTTAATAGGCCACCGTGAGCTAATACATGCACAAAAAATAACAGCTATTAAAATAGAAGCTATTTGTTCTGCAATGCTACAAACTCTTTAACATTTGGAAGTGTTTGTAGTTTTTTTAAATATCCAATGCATTTACGTTTTAAGTCTTCTACACGACGCTGTCCTTGCTTGGCATTTGAAGAGGTCGGTTCAAGGATTCCCGTATAATTATATCACTGGTACAAAACTGGCGGAACACGCATAACAATCCACAGCCTCCAATTGAAGACCGAAGGATTCCAATGACAACCTGAAGTGTCGGACAACAACTTGGCAACAGGAAAGAACATGGCAGTCATACGATATTGAAAATATTTATTCTGAGAAATGTTGTGGTACTTCCTGTCCTAAATATAACATCGTAGTTTTGTTTCCTGCTTCATGTCCAGACCTGATACAAAATCCATGAGTTTCGCTTCACTGCGCATGTCATAAAGAAGCAGCGTCTAATATGAAACGTTTATAAATGTCACGGTAGCATATGCGACGTGTTTAGACACAGTGAGAAATGTAGATGGCATTTAGTATGTAAACTAATCCAAATGCAGTTGTCTGTTACTAATAATTTGGAATACAATCTTGTTGTTTTTAGTTCCTCAATGTCCAGAATACAATGTTATGTTGTGTTTTATCGTGTTACTTAATATTCAATGAGAGTGATTATGAAGTTTAACGTCGTTGCAGGAATCTTTCACCCATTTGCGATGACACTTTACATCCAGTGGCCCGTTGCACGACGCTCTTGTAGGCTACAACTATTGTAACGTCAACGCTTTCTATTGTGGCGGGAGCCCA
>JAUTBZ010120735.1:0-16202 GCA_032361785.1 Lepetodrilus galriftensis
ATGTCGGAAAGCCAACCACAAACGACCACCCGCCTGTACAAGTCGATTCAGCCAACTGGAAAGAATACGCCACAGGGCAAATTGGTGAGGACGTTTTAAGAAATGGCGATTTTGTGCGTGTACCAATTATTTTAATGGATAAAGACGCCATTGATGAAGTGGAAAGCGGAAAACGTGAGTTGTCAATGGGCTATGAAATGTCGCTAGATTTTGAGTCAGGCACAAGCCCAGAGGGTGAAGCATACGATGCTGTTATGTATAACCTTAAAATGAATCATTTGGCTGTAGTCGATAAGGCTAGGGCTGGAAGTAAAGCACGGATTGGAGACAATCAGTCAAAGCATTGGGGAATATCCCCATTATTATTAGATAAAGAGGAACAACCAATGACGATTAAAACTCGCACTGTTGTTGTCGATGGTCTGTCTGTAGAGACAACCGACCAAGGCGCACAGGCAATTGAAAAATTACAGGGTGAAGTCAAGCAACTTAAAAAAGATGCTGTAGATTCTACCCAATCACACACTGATGCACTTGCTACAAAAGATTCAGACGTTAAAGCTAAGTTAGATGCGAAAGATGTAGAACTTGCTACTAAAGATACTGAAATCGAAAAACTAGGCAAGCAGATTCTTGATGATGATGCACTTGATGCAAAAGTTAAAGAACGTGCTGATTTAATCACTAAAGCTCGTATGCTAAGCAAGGACGCTGATTTTTCAGGCATGAAAGATGCAGATATTAAACGTCAAGCTGTTTACGCTGTACGCGGTGAAGACTCAATGAAAGACAAAGGCGATGCTTATATTGATGCTACCTTCGATCTTGCATTAGAAGCTCTTGACGACAATCAAGACGACAATGTTCAGAATATTTTAAAGAACAAAGACCATCAAGTAAAAACCAATGATAACGGACAAGCTGATTATGAAGCGCGCTTATCTGATGGATGGAAAGCAAAGGAGTCTAAATAATGGCTATTCAAGATACATATAAAGACCGTATTGACGCAGGTCGCGCGGGTGCATTGGTTAATGAGGAAGAAAACAACCTTATCAGCCGTAATGTTGAAGATGATACGTTAGGCTTTGGTTTAGCGGTACAACAAGGCACGGCAGATCAACAGGTTAAAGTTGCCGATGGTTCTAAGCCAGTTATCGGTATTACCGTTCGTGACCGCTCAGTACATGATGGCTCTGATGAGTTTAAAAAGTACGATTCAGCACGAATTGCAACCGAAGGTGTTATCTGGGTTAAAGCAGGTGTTGCGGTTGTTGCTGGTGATGCGGTTCATTTTGACGGCGCATGGAAAAAGACAGGCGGGGCAACATTAGTTGGTGCGCGTTACGATTCATCTGGCGCGGCAAATGATCTTGTCAAAGTGCGTTTAGGTTAAGAGGTTAAAAATAATGAATTTATTCGGTAAAGATGCAATGCAAGCCGCTTTAGGTTATGCAGTAAAACAAACGAGTCACGTAGAACAGCAAGTAAATGCTATCGTCTACCCTGACATTCAATATCACGAGCTTATCCCTGTTGATACATCGGCTAATGCCTTTGCTAAAACGGTGACTTATTACTCAAGTGATAAATTTGGTAAAGCTGATTGGATTAACGGCAATTCTGATGATATTCCACTAGCGGGAACTGAAGCAGCGAAACATGAAACTAACGTATTCATGGCTGGGCTTGGTTACGGTTGGGGTTATGAAGAATTGAACCAGAATCGTATGCTTGGTCATAATATGCAAGCAGAAGATGCAATGGCTGCTCGTCGTGGCTATGAAGAAATGGTAGACGATGTTGCTATGCACGGAGACGCGCAAAAAGGCTTTCAAGGTCTATCTAATCACACATCGGTTACAGTTTCACCTATGCGTAATTGGGATACGGCTTCGGTTACAGAAATCCTTGAAGATTTTAACAGATTGCTTGCTGATGCGGCGGCTGATACAAAATGGACTGCTATTGCAGATACTGTTTTACTGCCAAACAAAAAGCTTAACAAGTTAGCGACTACACCGCTAAACAATACAAGTGATGTAACTGTTTTGACGTTCTTAAAGACTAACAACACTTACACCGCGCGTACTGGATTGCCTCTAACTATTCGTGAAATGCACGGACTAGAAACAGCAGGTGCAGGTGATGTTAATCGAATGATTGCATATCGTCGTGATCCTCAGACTTTAAAGCTTCACATTCCAATGCCTCATAGATTCTTGCCTGTTTATCAGTCGGGGCCTTTGAACTTTTTAGTACCAGGCGTTTTCCGCTTTGGTGGTTTGGATATTCGTAGACCCAAAGAAGTTCGTTATGGAGATGGTATCTAATGTCAAAACAAGAGCAGAAGCAGTCTAATAAGCCTGAACAGAAACAAGAGCAGAAGCAGGATAATAAGCCTGAACAAGCTCTTGATGCGAAAGTGACTAATAACTACTCGTCACCTATCTGTCTTAATGGCGTAACAATTGCACCTAATACGACTGAAACCGTTGCTAAATTAGATATAGAAAACGATCTAATTAGTGATTGGGTTGATGCTGGCGTTATTGAGATTAAGTAATGACCTTTGATGATTATCTGTCAGAGCGAGGTTTAACGATTGCTGGAAACAAAGCATTCCTACTCGTTCGGGCTGATGATTTTTTAGAGATTAATGCTAAATTTTGCACAACGCCACCACCTGAATTATTAGAAAAGGTTAAATATATCATAGCCTTTGCATATAGTGCTGAGGGTGGTGGTTTTGATGATAATGCTAATGCTGATGGTCGTATTCTGAAAAAGAAAGGACTAGGTAGAAGCGCAATCGTTAAAGAGTGGCAGGTAACGGATAAGACGGTATTAGGTAATGACCCTGTATCGAAACTTAAACGAATAGGAGTGTACTCCTTGCTATCTAGTTATCTTTGCTCTGATTCGTCGGTTAAAACTCCTGCAATAATGGTTGTTTAAATGGCATCTGCACAAGCACAGGCTGAGTATAAAGCCGAGCAATTAGAGGCTTACGAGGATATAAAGGATAGTGGCGCACCTGTTGAGATAATCAAAACCGAGGAAACTGGAGCTGTTTACAGTAGAGTCCAATCTAAGGTTAAAGTTAATCACTATGCGCTGACTTTAGACCTTGAAGAGCGCGACATAAAAGGCAATGTTAAATCAGATCATAAGAAATTTATGGTCGAAGCAGTAAGTGGAATAGTCGATACCTCTATGAAAATAAACCATAGTGGCAAAGATGAAGTAATAAGCCATGTTAAGCCGTTAAATTATGATGGGATAACCGATATTTACTACGAGGTGTACAGCGCAAGATGATAACTGGATTAACAGAGTTTTGTGATTTATCGCATGATGCCGTTGATAATGTTTATCAAGAATCTACGCATACATTGAGTGCTGATATTATTGATGATAGCCCTATTGATACAACAGCTTTTGCGCGTAGTTGGTCGCCTAGTATTGGTGAAGGTTATACGATTGACGTATCGCCACAGACAGCCAGATTAAGTGGCTCTTTTGTTGATTGGGTAAAACCAGTTACAAAACGGCTAAAAGCTGGAAAGAAGTACAATTTCTTAAATGGGAAATATTATGCATTGCCACTTGAATATGGTCACAGCAACCAAGCCCCGCGTGGAATTTTAAGGGTTAATGTGAATAAATGGGAAACGAAACACGTACCGAATGCGGTGCAGAAATTTAAAGTATGAAAGCTGATGCAGAAAACGCGCTAGAACTAGCTGTTAATAAATCAGTCTTTGATATTGGTATTAAAGATAGTGACGGACAGGATATTCAAATATTTTATCCTAATCACGACCTAGGTAGCAATAAAAGCAACGATACAAACGATCAGCACTTAGTCGTAAGTATTTTGCCAATAGATAAATTAAGATCATTGATGCAAATAAGCATCAAGACTTTAAAAGGAACAGGCACAACCGAAAGCGGAAGAATCAAAAAGCTTGTAAAAGAGTTTTTTAAAGAAGAAGGCAAAGAAATTGCTCAAGATGGATTTAGTTTTTACTTTTCACTTGATGATCCAGACCCTTATTTTTTCGTTGATGGTTTTATGGTTCAGCCTGTTTCATTAATTGTTAAATATATAAAGAGGTGCTAAATGGTTGAATTTAGATTATCAGAAATACCTTATTCAGATGCTCCTAAGTTTGTACAAGGGCATAAGTTTGAAGTAGTAAAAGGCGAATATATCGCAGAAGTCCCAAAAGGCGAGGCTAAACAAATGGCTAAGTTTTACATGGGTTCGATTAAGGCGAATTCGCCGAAGAAAGAGGATAAAAAGTAATGTCACAGATAGATTCAATTGGTACTTGCCTAGCCGTTTCGCTAGTAGCTCCTGCTACAGTAGACGAAACAGGGTTTGAAGCAAAAGCAGACTGGGTGTTATTCCCAGATTACGAAACAATATCAGACATGGTTGAAACGCGCGAAGAAACTCGCACGACTAATATGTGTGATGGTGTAGAGAATATCTCACTTGGTCCAATTAAATACAGTGATTCTGAGTTTACACTTTACTATGACCCTAAAGACCCGTCTCAGATGGATTTAGCGACTGGTTTTGGCACTAATGTAAAAGTGTACGTCCGTGAAGTTGATGCGGCAGGCGATAAATGGTATTCGGTTGTACAGCTTAAAGAGAAGTCAAGAGCTAGAACAGTCGGCGTAAACGTCAAAATGACATGGAAAGCCGCTGTATCTAAAGTAATTGAAAAGCTAGCGCCTTAATAGTCTCGTAGTGTCTGCCAAGGGGTTTCCCCTTAGTGCTTGTCGGGCAGTTGAATAATACGACAAGACATAAAAATTTAACTACGAGGAATTTACAATGAGTTTTAAAATACAGAAAGAAGAATACACTACCCAAACAGCCCTGACTTACGAGCAAGAAGGATTACCTGATTTAACGATTAACTGTTACACGCGAGATTCAAGAGAATGGCTATCAGCAAAACGCAAGCATAATATTGTTGAGAAAACAGAGTTCAATCAAGCTACTGGCACTCTCATGCTTGCAGAAGTCGATGAGAAAGAAAAAAGAGCGTATTTGGGCTTAATTATCAGTTTAGATCAGGACGGTAATTTTACCGATGATGAAAGCGATATTAAGGAAGTATTCAAAGAAGATAAAGTCTTTGCGGCCAAGGTATCTAATTTCATGAGCTTCCAATTAATTACATTGGGAAACGAAGAAGACGGGGATACGAGCAAGCCATCCTCTGGATCAGTCAAAAAGGATGGGAAGACGGAACAAAAACAAAGCTAGGTGATGAAAACTATCCTGAAATATCAGATTTTGGGATGGAGTTTATTCATAAGGTAATTAAGTTTGGGTTCAAAGAGTTTGATTGGAGTAATTTAAAAAGCCATGAGTATTTCATAGGTGAATATATAAGCCCACTAGAGTCTGATTATTACAAAAAGATAATAGAGGCTTATAATAATTCATACGCCGAGTATTCGCACAATGACGAGCTAGAACCGCCTTATATGAGTGAAGACTATGCAGAGCGTAGAAAATTAGCAGTAAGAGCAACAAAGGAGCTTAACAAGTAAATGTCAAAGATTGCACAGTTAGGCTTTAAGGTTGATTCAACGCCTTTAAAGGTGGCTCAAAAAGACTTAAAAGAATTACGCAAAGAAGGTGAGCGCGCTCCTAAGTGGATGCGCGCTATGGCTAGCAATGCGAAAATTCAAGCCGATGCAATGAAGCGCACAAACTATGGCAAGTCGTCTGTAGATTTATCTAAGTACGGAAATCAAGCATCAATAGCAAGCGCCAAAGTATCTAGGTTTGGTAATAACTCACGCAAAGCCGCTAATGACGTAAGAACACTCTCAAAATCAACAGGCGGACTAGGCTCAAAGCTACTTAATATTAAGAATATTATCGCTGGTGGTATATTTGCTGGCTTGGCTAGAACAGCGGTAGGAGCTATCGACGGTCTAAAGAATGTAAACGCATTATTAAACATCGTATCAACCTCCACGGCTGATTTTAAGCGTACTCAGTTAGAATTATTCCAAGTAGCGCAAGCTAACTACGCTTCGATAAAAGACACTACTAAATTATATGCGGGACAGGCTAAACAACTGGGCGCATTGGGGTATCAACACGCCCAACAAATTAAAGCCGTAGACCTATTCAGTAAAGCCCTTGCTACATCTGGAGCAACTACCGCAGAAGCAAGCGCGGCAACATTACAGTGGGTGCAAGGCTTAGGTTCTGGAATCCTGCGCGGTCAAGAATTCAACTCAATCATGGAAAATGGTCGAGGTGTTGCAATTGCATTGGCTGATGGACTTCATACAACCATCGGCAACCTTCGTAATATGGCACTAGAGGGCAAACTAACAGCTAAAGTTGTAGTTGATGCCCTACTATCTCAAAACGATGCTATACGCGATAAATTTGCTAAAATACCAATAACCATAGGCAAAGCATGGCAACAAATGAGAAACAGCGCCACGGTTGCGCTATCTAAAGTCAATGATGCTATTGGTGATGCTACGGGTGGGATTGCTAATTTTATAAGTAAGGTTGCTAAATCCATTGATTCGGTTGATTTTAATAAAATAATAACGGGAGCAAAGATATTTTCGGTTATCTTAGCTTCTCGCTTACTCCCTGCGATAGTATCAACTATAACAAGATTATCTATCGTAAATTTAGCCCTTGCTGGGTATGCTGTACGGACAACAATAGCGGCAGGAGCAACCGCAATGCTTAGTCGTGGAATGGCATTACTAGGTGGGCCAATTGGGATAATAGCGCTAGTTGTTGGAAGCCTTGTTGCCTTTGGTTCGACTGTTGATGATTCAAAAACAAGCACGGATAATTTAAGAACATCAAACGAGCGAATCCAATCAAGCATTAAAGCCGTGACGGACTTAACCTACAAGGCAAGTAAAGCTTGGTTTGTTAATGTCGGCGCTTTGAAAGCTCAAGCCAAGGCTACGGAGGAGTTGGCACTTACCCAAGCTCAGGAGAGAATAAACAAGGCGCGAGTTGCTTTATCTAAAATCGAAAGCGCGCCGAGAAATTCTAGTTTAACCGAGGGTACTGGCGGGTATGCACTTGCAGAAAAGAAACGAATCACAGCATCAAAACGAGCGAGAGCATTATTGAGGCAAGAGGTGTCAGGACTTACTAAACTGAAGGATTCGCAAGCATCGTTTGCGCGAGAACTTGAGCATACTGCAAAGGTTCAAAATAGAATAAACGGCGGTGAGGCGGAAGCTATTGAATGGAAGAAGAAATCAGCAATTGCGTTAGCATCGCAAAAGAAACTCGTTAGCGCTTTACTTGATAAAACAAAAGAACAGGCCAGAGTAGCTGGAAAGTCTGGTGTAGAGCTTGCTAAATTATCACCAATTTACCAACAGATGAGTGACTCACAGCAAAAAGCGTACCTTGCAAATATCAGACACATAGAGGGGATGAAGGGTAGTAAAAAAGGGTTAGGCGGATTAAAAGGTGGTATAAAGGGCGTTATTAGTGAGTACGATAAATTAGTCGGGAGCATGACTAAAAACATAAACAACCAAACACTAAGCCACCTTGCGCGCACTAAATTAACATCTGCTTACATTAAAGGTACTATTGCCGAGAAAGCCAATCTTGAAGGGTTGGCTAGACAGCAAGATATACTCGAAAAATCCAAAAAAGGATTAAGAAATCAAGCTCTTAAAACGCGCGATAAGTCATTAGCTAGTATGGCAAAAGAAAACCGTGAGCGAGTTCTTGGGTTTAAGCTAATCGAAGGATTAACCGATGCTGAATCAAGAAACTACTCTATTAAATTAAAAGCTTTTGAATTAGCTAAGCGTGGCAAAGAACTTGTAAAATCAGCCAAAAACAAAGCAGTAGATTTAAGCTTTAAAGTTGGCGTTCAAGATGGCTCTTTAGATAAAAAAGGGCAACGACTAGCAGATGATGCGGCAACCCTAGCAATAGAACGTCACAAGATGATACGTGACGGATTAAGCGTGACTTATACCAATTCTACGATAGCGGCAACAGCAAGCGCACAGGCTACACAACGCACTATTGAGAGTGAGGAAGAAGCGGCTAATAAGGCTCGTTCATTGCGTGAAACTCTTGTAGAGAAAGCTAAGACACTCCAAGATAATATTAACAAACTTAGAATGCTACCAGAGGCATACCTTGCTCAAAAGAACGCGCAGGATTTAGCAACAGGGGCGACCAATAGAAATATCATTGCACTTGAGGCACAACAGAAGAAAGCAACTATTGCCAAGGCGCACATGGATAAAGTTGCCGATGCTAACAGAGGCTTTATAGGGTCGCTTCTTGATGGCAACTCATCGGTGAATGACTTTTTTGGAAATCTTATTAAAAAGGCGGCATTGGCTAGGCTGGAAATGTCCCTGATAGGCAAGGATGGAACTAGCGGCGCTTTCGGTGGCTTCTTGAGTTCTATATTCGGGAGCATCCTACCATCATCCAAAGGTAATCTAATATCACCAACCAGCGGAATTATTCCACACTCAAAAGGTGGTTTAATATCACAAACTGGCATCTTTGGTATGGGTGGTGGTAAAATAGGTTCTATTGCTGAGAATGCGCCTGAATTTATTATGCCAGCCTACAAAGCTGCAAACGGCGACATGGGCGTAAAAGCTGATATTAACGTGATTAGCGCGCCACATATTATTAATTATACCCCCTCAAAAGATGAGTCTCGTGGTGATAGCAAAGTGATAAATATCAACTACGCGCCAAGCATACACGTAGAAGCAAACAGTGATAAATCGTACGTCAATGAGGTGATTGCTGAAAACTATGTGCAGTTTAAAAAGGAAGTACCTGATTTGGTTGAAGGAAGTATAAATAAAGGAAGTACTTTAGCTGTAAGAGTCGGGAGTAAATTCTAATATGCCATTTATAGGAATAGGATATACAACAACCAGAAGAGGTGTCGCACTTGGTGATCTAAAAGAGAAGTGCGCGGCTATATCATCAGTATTCACGCCTGTTGGAAGTAGTAAAATATCGACCAACGCAATAACAGGTGGAATGAAGCGATACTCATTCGCTGGTCAAAAGTGGATGACAGAAATCACGTTAAGACCTTTTAATTTAAGTGATAGATGTGGTAATGATGACGAAGCGGCACAGTTAAGGTATTTGAGATCATGGGTTGTTAAGTATTTAGATGAAGGATATTTTCGATTGGGCGATGTTGCGTGGACTGATTGCGAAAAACAAACACTAGGTAACAGTAGAACTGAGTCAGTAACAAAAACACTCCCAGAGATATTTTCTGTAGACCCTGCAAAGCTATATCCATCAGATACAACTTATCCATCAGATACAACTTATCCGTCTGGCTTGCCCAACGGGGTAGCATCCATACCAGAATATACATTTACAGTGACTATGACTATTACGGGCGGGGTTGGCACTACACACCACGCAGAAGTTGGTAGAAAAATAAAGGTTAATCCTATTGGTGCTGATGTTGATATAGTAAATAGCAACCCTTGGGACTGGTCAGCTAAAGGTATTTATTCGCAATATGATGATGCTCTAGCCGACGCTATATCAGAGTTATACGCAAAGTTAGGAGGTAATCCTAATAAAGGCGGACTTATAAAGCAAGGGGATTACATTCAAATAGAAGAACAATTATTTATGGTCACTGAGCCATTTAATGCTGGTGATGTAGAAATTAGCGTATTCCCACCTAACAGACACCCTAGACCATCATCTAAAATAAACTTCAAAAACCCAACTTGTGTGATGATGCAAATAGGAGAGCCTTCTTTTTCTGCAAGCAATGGAAAGTTTGATTCTATAACGATAAAAGCAGTTGAGGTTGTAGAATGACCGAGACAACAACAAGACCACACTTATTAGTATTGCTTGAATGGAAAGATCATCCCATATTTATAAGCAATACAGAGCAGTCTATTTATTGGAATTATAATGGCGAATTAAAAGAGTTTACAGGTGTTGCTGGCGCTACATCTGTAGAAGGATTTGAAAACAATGGAGATATGTCGGCAACAACAATTACACTTAATTTGGGTGTTTTGCCTGATATTGACATTACATCTATTGACTCAAAAGATTATCAAGGGCGTAAGGTTTATGTGTGGGACGTTCGCTTAGATGAAAATGGAGTAGTTATTGAATCAGCTCAAAAATGGGTGGGGTATATGTCACATATTAATATATCAGTTAGCGAGAGACTCTCTGTAATATCCTTAGTTTGCTCAGATCGGTCGGTTGATTGGGATAGAGCTTCGAATCATCTTGTAAATCACGAGAGGCAAACGGAGCGTTATCCTAATGATAATTTCCTTGCCCATGTGAACGAGATGCAAGGCGCAGTGGTTAGAGTATGATGGAAGTTTATAAGCATATAGCAAGCTACCCTAGTTTTAAATGGGGTTCTAGTGATTGCGTTAATTTCATCGCTGATTATGTTGGAATAGTTGCGCCACATAAAAGCAAAAAAGATGCTATCAATATAATTCGCGAGGCTGGTTCTTTTGAATCTTTGGTAGACCAATACTTAACGCGTAAAGAGTTACCAAAATGTATGCGTGGTGATATTGTTATGATCGACGGAGATCAAGGGAAAACACTTGGTATCTGTGATGGTGATAATGTTCTGTGTAACACAAGAAATGGAGTGGTTCGCGTGACAATGGAAAAGGCTTTATATTGCTGGGTTAAACCATGCCAACAGTAATATCCGTTGTATCCTCATTATTGGCAACAGTGAAAGCCGCTTTTGTAGCGTACTTAGGAACTACTGTAGGCACGTTCGCATATTCAACACTTGTTAATTACGCTTTTTCTCGCGTTGTTCAAGCTTTTTCTGGTCGTGCTGGACGTGGCGTAGGAACATCGCAAAAAGAGCGCGAGCAGAATTATCGCGGCGGAGACAACCACGAAGAAGTAATGATCGGAAAGTCTAAGCGGGGCGGTGTTATCACAATGTACCAAAACGCCACTGTGAACGGCGTTGAGTATATTTATGTTTGCTTGATTTATAATATTTTTCATCCGATAAAATCAATAGATAATATTTACATAGGTGATAAACACGAAGATCATCCAGACTTTTCGAATGTCGAACTAGCTGAGTATCGAATATCATTTGGTGGTCAGTTTGTTTTATGTACTGGAATGGTTGATGATGGTCAAGGAGGGACTAGACCAGACCCTATGGGGTGTGCTGGCACAGAATTAAAAGACATAGTTGTCACGCTTGAAGGGGTTGATTACACATACACTGTTCAGGATGGGGATACCGCTATTATTGTCCGTGACGCTATAAAGGCTTTGCTTGAAACAAATACGAATGGGTTGAAAATAGAATCTGCCGATACCGAGGCTCAGTTAAATCAGCTATCATTGCCTGTAATTAAAATAATAAAAACAGAGGGGCTAAAGACAGATTGGGATATTAATGTATCTATAGTATCTGAAAATATTGGCGTTCTCGCAACGCTTACAAAAAAGAAAGGTCACGCGGCGACCGAGGATTATATAAGAATAACAAGATTTTTAGGTGATCAAACAGAAGCTAATCCATTAATATTATCGGAGCTAAAAGACAATCCGACCGTATTATATTCGTTCGATGAGACCCATATAGGGCGCGATCGAGCGGGGGCGTTTTTTAGATTTAAAAAGAACTTTGTAAAAATAAAGCTCGGTGGTATCCCTCAAATGCTAATGGAAGGTCAAGGTCATAATCGGTTGTTAGACCCACGCACAGGGCAAAAAGGGTACAGTACGAATAATGCCGTTGTTGCGTACAATGCAATGCTTGACGAGGATATTTATGCCGCTAGGTTTGAAGACCTGCCAGCACATTCATGGAGTGCCGAGGCTAATATTTGCGACGAACAAATACAGATAAATGATGCAGGTGATACCCAAAATAGATATGAATTTAATGGCTCATACTCCTATTCATGGCAGAACGCGGATATATTCGCGTTTATCGGGCGTAGTTGCTTTGGTAAATTTATAATCAATGGTCACACTGTCGTTATGAGAGTTGGCACTAATAGAACGCCTGTTTATAATATTACTCAAGATGATATTGATGGCGGTTTTAACTATCAATCAAGCACACCATTAAGGGGTGTATCTAATCGCGTAACAGGGACTTATATAAGCGAGAAGCAAGGCTTTGGGCAAACATCATATCCAACTTTAAACGTAAATGACGGAAATAAGAAGAAGACAACAACGATAAACTTTGATGCTGAGATAGAGCCATTTAGAGCGCAGAGACTATCAAGTATTCATCTTTTGAGTTCTTTTAAAACAACACCTATAAGCTTCAAGTTGAGACCCATAGGATTGAATAAAAGCTTTTCTGCTGGTGACTATGTAACCCTTGAAAATGAATATTTAGGGATTAAGAGAAACATCATGTGGGAGGTTATTAGCAGAAAATATGATGTTGACGGATTCTCCGATATTATTTTAGAGAGAAGACCAAGTTATGTTTATGATTGGAACTACAAGACAGCAACGGACGTAAACAACAAAATACCAGCACGTAATACTATTGTGCTTGATAAATTACTAGAAGGAATAGAAATATGACGGTTATTGCAAGACAATGGAAAAACCTACCAAACCAGACAACGCCTATTAATAAGGATGAGCTTGGTAGGTACGAACACCTTCATATACTCTCGTCTGGGTTTTCAAATAAAGCCGATATGGTGGCTTTTGGCGAACCTAAATATGGGGCTGAGCTAACAGCGATAACTACTGGCGCAGACTCAGGGATATACACTTGGAAGACAAGCACGACAGGCATTGACATAGGTCATGCTACTAAGCGATGGGTAAAAATCCCCCTATCGAAAACGCCTGAATTTTTTGGAGCTACTGGTAAAGGTATTGATGATGATACTGTGGCACTAAAAAAATGGATTCAATGGGGCAAAGACAACAACGCTTTCCTATGGGGTGGTCCTAATAAGAAATACTTAGTATCGGATACTCTGTGGTTCGGAACTGTTGATTCATCTTTTTCACATGGTATCCGCGGCATCGACATGAATGGAGCAACGATTATTGGCGCTGTCAACAATAAATCTGTTTGTTCTTTTGCTGGCATTGCAAATGGTCATAGAACCAAAATTGAAAGATTTGTCATTGAGTCAGCGTTTGGATTCCAGCCACGATCAGGAATGGTCTTTGCTAGAGTAAAGCAAGCCACAGGGGAGAAATCATCAGGCATGGCGATTGTAAGTGGCAACTATATTTCAGGTCATTACAGTGTTGCGCCACTTGAAAACATAAGCTCAGAGTCGAACGTGTTTAGCAATAATATATTGTTTAATTATAGCGGTATGGCGCTGTCTATCACTAGAGCTGATCTTTATATAGATACGCAACAGATCACATTTACGGGAACTATTGGCGTAGATGAAGTAAATAATGGTGATGATGTAACTATGAGTGGTGGCGCAGTGGTTACACTGCTAGAAATTAGAGATGGCATTTTTGCCAATGGTAAGTCTGGAGCAACTCATAACCGCGCATGGGTTAAAGTTAAATCTGGCACTGTTAATGTTGGGGACACTTTCACAGGTGGGGCAATTACAGCAGTTACAACTAAGATTGCGGCGGCTTGTCCAGAGTTACCCTTGGGAATAGAGGCAACATCAACAAGTACATTCTGTACTGCCAAAGATAATTGGATGAACAACCGATCTGATGGACTTATGCCAACCATGATGAATGATAACTTTAACGACCTTATTGGAGAAGGTAATAACTTTAATAATGCCGTTGACGGCGACCAAGAGTGGCTACTAGGTGATAATGTAATAGCACCTAATGCCCCTGCTACAGGCGGTATGGCTGGGGTAAAAATTACTAACTCATACAACCATGCAGCTCATAGATATAGCGTAAGAATTGGATGCCCTTGGGTAACGCAGACATCCTTTAGGGATATGAAGCTGTCAATGCTGACAGCAGGAAAGGAAGTAGAGCGTATTCATATCGTAAAATCACGCAACACAGATATTGATAAATGGAGAATGTTCAACGTAGATTTTGATGTTGATGGAACTATAAACATCGGCAGCAAGGTTAATATGCGAGGCGCAAATAAATTCTCCATAAAAACAGTGGTTGATGGCAAAGAATTTAAAGCCGATGGGTCGGCAGGGTTATTCTTAACAGGAGAGCTTGAAGTAACAAGCAATGTAGCTATTAATGACAATAGAGCTGGTTCATGGTTAAAAATAATTGATATTGAAAATGGAAATATTCAAGAGCGCAAGCGTGACCCAGACAAAAATGTGACAGGTGGTAAGCCAGTAATATCCGCTTTACTTAACAACCTAAAAGGCACAGATGATATACTTAATTTCACAGTGAAAGGAAATGTAAAGCGAACAGAGTTCTATATAAAACAAGAGCCATCATCAGGGGTTTTGACAATCAAGCATAACGGTGCTGGTGGATGGATAAGAACTAGAAGTGGGGCTGATGTAGTGTTATCTACTACTGCTTACGTGAAGGTTATCTTTGATAAACGCGACAGTATTTACTACATTGATGCTTAGCCTTTTTTAATCATGATGTGATCTCTCTACTAGCCAATGGCTTGCTTTGGTGGCGGTAGGTATTAGCTATTTAAATAATCACCAACACACTGCATGACTTCTTTTTTTGTAGATGATCCGACATGAACAGGAATAAAACTCTTAATATTATTTTCACCTACGAAAGAAAGCGCCTTATCAACACTCAGATGAGTTTCAATAGTCCGCTTTAAATGACTAAACTCACCTTTTTTATTCGACTCTTCAATCATTTTTAAAGCGGTCGGTAGGTGGTGATTACATTCGATAGTGGCTGAATCGTAGTTTTTAGCTGTTATGCAATCAAGATTAGCAAGGTCTGTACAATGAATATGCTTTTTACCTTTTGATAGTATTCTATACCCAATATTGGGTACGTCATGCTTCACATTAAAAGGTGAGAAAGTAATATCGCTTATCTTGTATTTTTTACCAGCATCAATAACAATAATATTTTCTTCTGGTAATCCTGTTTTTGTGAGGATGTCTTTTAAAAACTCGCCACAGCAAAACTTAATACTTTCATTTGCTATGTGTATTTTGCGAACAGTTGTTGTGTTTAGATGGTCGCCGTGCCTATGAGTAAGCAAAACAGCCTCAATGCCTTTAATATGCGCCTCAATGAACTTGTAGGGCATTCCAGCATCAATCAACACAGAACCATCAAACAATATACTATTGCCTGATGATCCACTTCCTATGATTTCAATATTCACAGCTTGTTAATATCAACCGTTTCAGATTCGCTATTTTCATCTTCTAGCGTGTCTGGTTGGTCTATGATTTCAGGTTTTGCAGACAGATCATAATCCTTGTCGTGGTCGCTTATCTCCCTTCTAAGCTCTTCCGCATCTACCGAGTCATCAAGCCCTAGTGATGCTGTCATTTCATCCGCCGCTCTTCTTAGTGCCATTTTTTGAGCCATTGGGACAGGGTAGCTTTTATGTGTGCCAGAACCCTGATTTCTCGCAGTGTGAAATTCGTTTTCTCTCATAATTGTAACTTTGCTAGATATTACCTTTCCGTCTCGTGTCATTAAAGTAACCACAGCATAAGGTGCGATAATTCCCACGTTTCTTATTTCAGACTCAGGCGAGTTTTCAAGCTGGATTTTATCAATCATGCCAGTTCGTTTGACTTTTAAATGCTTGTATCCTTCAAAAACACAACCAACATTTATATTTGCAATATAACCTTGTGTGCTTGCTAGTTTAGCCATGGCTTTAATCATTCCGTTTGGTGACTTAGTAACGGATGGCTTACCGCCAAATTGAACATAAATATAATAATCATTATTATTGTATGAAAGCCCTTGACTAACCATTTCACTAATCTTGCGAACGGTAATATCAAGATATTTCATTACGGATATGTTTGTTCTGCTTCCCACCCATTCACCGTTAACTTTTTCACTAGGTGTTAAATTCAAAATACCTTCGACTATTTTCAATTCTTTTCGCAAGTCTTCTGGCACGGCTTTATTGCTTAAAAACTTTTTAAAATCTACTGTTGCTTTACTCATTTTATATTATCTCCGTTGTGTTATTACGCAAAATCCCAAACATACCCACCAG
>JAUTBZ010120746.1:0-16201 GCA_032361785.1 Lepetodrilus galriftensis
AGCTCATGGAACTTTAGGGGGACCGGGGACAATTTAGGGGGACAATGACCTCCGGGCAGGCTCTATTTCGATCACTGCTGTTAAATTACACACATTTTATTACTTTAATTCTGGTGAATTTCAAGTTTTTTCCATGTTATCTGATATAGTGTATGTTGATTTCAGGTCAATGACAGAGCTGATATTTTTCCTGGGAGATGACGAAGGGGTGAGTGTGAGGTCAAGGGTCATTCATGTAAAGTGCATCAGTGACAATATAATCATGAACATGAGTGAACAAAATCATAATAAAGTACAACAAACAATTTGAATTGCCATTTCATGTGCAATATAGAATCAGATATTAAATTATGCTACACTAGTGTCAATCTATTGACCAATTAAGTTTAATTTGTTTCTTAATCTTTTCATCAAAAGATTAATAACTTATATTTTGTTACAGAAATTTGTCCAAGGCTGTATACCAAGAGTAGTACAAATCATACGTGAGCTCGCGGTTAAAGAAGAGGTGAGTATATCTCCACTTTTAACTGCTACTCAGAGATAATACAGTCATTATTTTGTGGATGTGTGCTTTAAAATTAAACTTAAAATCTCCTTAAGTTTTATGTATGACATAGTGGTAAGGAAGAGCGTCTCTAATTCAGGGCATTGATTGGTGTTACAGGACAAGGCGTGCGAGGTGATGGAGCTGTTTGACGAGCTCCTGGAGACCGAGGTGTCCATCATCGTGCCGCACATCCGTCTCATCATGGAGCTGTGTCTAGAGGTACGGTCGTCACCGATTGGTCACTTCTCCTGTCTGTCTTTCCTTTACTTCACGTACTTGTCACTCTTCGGGGCCCAAGATTATGAAACTTTTCTGAATACGATTTGCACACTCAACTCAAAGATTTGTTCACATCTCCATATAAAATTTGAGCTTGAGTATTTCATCTTGTTTTAGATCGCAGCCAAGAATGACCTCCCAGATAGTGTCAGGGTCAAGGCCATGTCGTTCATCACATCGCTGACAAAGTTGAAGAAGAAGGTTTGTATAGATTTGATGATGTGTCTCTGTCAGGCATCAGAAACACAGGCTTGAAGGCAATTACCTCAATTTCTTTTATTTTTCCACCAAATCTTGTAAAAATACTAGATTGAAAGAAGGCCAGTATTTCTGAGAGAATCACACAATGGACTATTTGATATTACAATTGCTACGGTGAAGGTGATCATCTCACTCACTCACTCACCCACCCATTCACTCACCCATTCACTCACTCATTCACTCACTCATTCACTCACTCATTCACTCACTCACCCACACATCCACCCACTCACTCATTCACTCATATTCACTCACTCATTCACTCACTCACTCACTCTAGATTCGTGTTTATTAATTTGATAACATACTTTCCAGGCCATACTGAAGCAGAAGCTGGTCCCGGCCACGCTGCAGGTGATGTTCTCAGTCATGTGCAGTGTGGACGATGACGATGAAGCGGATGACGATGAAGAAACGGAGTCGCATGCCCCTTGTCAGTACGCACCACAGGTACGGCAAAATCTAGCGTTTACAAATAGCCTTCTGTCGTTGCAATATTACTGTGACTGGCGGCTGTTCGCTTGGACTTTAATTAACCCTCTCCATGCTGAAGCGAACCGGAGATGCCCTAAAGAGCTGTGCCTGTGTCTAATACAGCAGGGAGAGGGTTAATAGAGGTCAAGGCAAGTTGATTGAAATTTATCACACTGTACTAGCAGACCTAATGCTAAAGAATTAGGAAGCAATGTTAGCACAGTGGAAAGGTTTGCCTTCCTGAATCGGTCAAGATATGAATTAATGTCTACACTCGCAGTGTGATTATCATCCCTGGGTATTGTTTCTCAAAGCTCTCACATCCACTATAAGACCATAGCGCTTTTGTAAGTGCACGATTCTCATGTATTAAAGATTGCTACAAGAGTCCTTATTGTCTCATAGTAGATGAGAGCTTTGAGAAATGATACTGCAGAATTTGAACATAACATACAGCCGATATTCCATGATTGGTGTTTGTGTATGCAGATCGTCCGAGGGAGTTGCACAGCAAGTGAAATGGCCTCTGGGGTGATACATGTTGCTTTGCGTTTGCCATTTGTAGATCTAGCATCAAGTTCCAAATGATTTTCAAAGCGATTTATGGGTTGATATTGTTACTTTTATATTATTGTTGTTTCCTTTTTTTTGTGTTCACTTTTCATGTTTCCATTATCTTGAATATTTTGTTTGTTGAAAGATTTGCATCTATGATAATAATAACAATAATGACATTTATATAGCGCATGAATGCACAAAAGGGTATGCTCAAAGCGCAAGAACAAATAGGATGAATGAAACAATAGTGTCCAATATTGTTAACCAACAAATAACTCACTGTGACATTTTGGGAAGAAGTGTACTATGAAATCAGTCCTGGTTAGGTATGAAACTGTTTCAGGAATGAAACACGTCCACTGTTTGTCTCGCACTCAACATGTTCGTTCCTTGCAGGTGATAGACACTCTGGCTCTACATCTCCCTCCAGACAAGCTGGTTCCAGAAGTGGTGAGTGCTTGTGTTTAATCCTCACATAGTTTTACTACGTGTAAGCTGATAACAGTTAATTACAAAATAAGGAGTAAGCATATTGCCTGCTGTATTGCAAGGTTTGCATCATTCAGCAAAGATCTAGCTTCATTAACCCTCTCCCTGGAGGCAACCAGTGATGCCCAACAGAGCTGTGCCTAATCCAGCAGGGAGAGGGTTAAACATTGAACGAAGAGCTGTTATAAATGTGCAGGTGTCCCACATGTATTCTGGGTTTGAATCCTGATGGTGTCCTGGCCCCCGTTTCACGACAGTGTCCTACCTAGTTAGGAGCTCCTAACCCGAGTTATCACCTCGTAGAGTGTTTCATAATCCCTTCTTAAATTGGCATCTAAATTAGGAGGTGATAAACCGTGTCATAACTTTAGGAGGTCCTACCTACCGTCGTGAAACCGGGGCCTGGTATCATCAATCAGTGGAGAATGCAGGCAGTAGCATTTACCTGCAATAGTCCTTGTTACCTGTCTATTTGTTACCTGTCTACTTGTTACCTCTCTACTTGCATAGGTATTATTGATCACATTTTCTTAATAAAAATTGTTGTCATCTTTTCAGATGGTACTTGTGGAATCTGGGCTAGCTAGTGAGAACGCTGGCGCGAGGAAAGCGGCATTCATCACGCTGGCCGTCATTGCCGAGGGTTGTGCAGACTTTATCATGAACAAGTCAGTGAAGAATTACATAGCTTCTATACACTACAAATGTTGCAGGTTTAATTCTATATTTAAAAGCCAGCAGTGATTTTAATGAAATAATCTTGAAAATGACATCCCAATAAATCCCCAATAAAATTAATTATTTCAGACATATGAATGCAATCCTACAGTGTGTCTTCAAAGGCTTGAATGATTCCGAACCTGTCGTCAGAAATGCAGCTGTGTTTGCTCTAGGCCAATTCTCAGAACATCTACAGGTAATTATGACTTATTTAATTGATGAATTGAAAATATGACAACATTTCGAAATATGATTGATGTTGATTACCCTGTTTGTTATTGACTTCATTCATAAAAATTGTCATTGGTGTAAACTAAACATTCAATTGTTCCTTTACCATGGCTGACATGTTTCTGTCTCTCTGTTTTCAGCCAAATATTACAAAATATGCATCAGAGTTACTTCCCATATTGTTCCAATACCTAGGGCGCGCCACCCAGGAAGCTGGGACCAATCCCAAGGGACTTACGAAGAGTTACTATGCCCTGGAAATGTTTATTGAAAACCTCGGTAAATTAATTATATTCAAAAATATGTTAGTTTTCATTTCTTGGTGAATATCTAAAGATCCATGTACGCATATCAAATTACTTAGCATTTTATAAAAAATAATTAATTCTCTTCTGCTTACAATGCCAGAATTCATATCAATCTTTTTTTGATAAGAATATAATATGATTAATTTTTAAACATGCAGAATGTATATTATCTTTACTTTCCAACCTCCATCAGGGCTCAATTTAGCAACTAATTTGGGAGCCATGGCGACCTAATTTTGCATTTGGCTACCAATATTTCACTTATTTTAAGTGTGTCTGGCTATGGCTCCTTTGAAAAAAAATTGTAACTTTGAGGCCTGCGCCACTTTCAAGATTCTTTCACTTGTATCATGGCATAGCATATTTTGTATGCACGTGCCCATCTTGAACTAAGCCGGATTTCCACAGGAAAATCCTTCCGCAGTGAGAACAAGGATGCCCATTCAGACGCATTATTAACTGACAGAATGTTGTCAGTGCGGCATGTTCTGGTTGATTTCGCCAGAGGCAATTTGTTCAATGAAGGGGTTTCATAAACACAAACGTTCTTGTTTCTCGTTGCTTGATGTGTAAATTTGCTGACAACTGACATGTTGATGAAGCAAACATTGTTACTGGAGGGAGGAAAAAATTACCTTGTGGAAGAATTTCCGGAAATCACATGGACATTTTTGGACTTTCATGACAATTGTTTAAATTTCTATATTTTTGTATTATTGACACATTTGTTATATAAAAGGGACTTCTGGTTCAAAGGTTGTAGGTGCCATGAACTTGACAAGAAATTCACATGACGATAAATTCTAATAGGAACGAGTTAAGACTGGAACAGAAAAATTAATATTACATTTATTTAAAATATTTTTATTATTTTAAAAAAATGTTTTTTTAATTGGTGCTTTCTAGAATCTTTCACTAATATCACGACTTGTATTGGGGATTTCAATCATATTTTACTCGTATATATGCGGCTTATCACTACAAGCCAGGAGGAAACCCACAACATCCATGACACTAAATGTTGTAGTAAATCTTTGGGCACTGGCAGGTAGTGATTATGGAGTTTAACATCGCTGCAGGAATCTTTCACCCTTTTGCGACAATTGCAGGTATGGTACAGACCAGAGATCAGGTACCGTAATTACTCTATTAAATCAAACAGCAGTATACCTAATACAATTACTATGCCGACCAATAGATTTTAAAGGCACAATCCATCACTAAATTACATCACATCCGAAAGATCTACAATGGTATTTTTTCAATCCATTCACGCAGACAGTTTTGGGTCAGTGTTGGGGTAGATAATCGGTCAGAGGTCAGGGGTCACTCACCCCTGTACTTTTGTCGAGAACCACGACATTTCGCCTCTCCACGATGAGAATACAGCGCATCGTCCAGATCCCTGTCGTGTTCTCCATCTTTCGTAATCTCTGCAGGCCATCTTCCACGTTTATATAACCTGGTGAGAAAATAAATACAATGAGTGATTATGGAGTTTAACGTTGCCACTGGAATCTTTTCACCCATTTGCCACAGGAACAAAAAAATTTTTTTGAAATAATACATTTTTAAACACTAAAATTATGTACTGATTTAAGAACATTGAGGACATACCTGATTTTGTTCCAGCAGTATATGTAGCAAGATGGTCGACCTCAAACACAGGCTCATTGGAATGTTGGGCAAAGTCTGCCAAACTGTTCTGATCTGAAACAAAAATAAGATTTTTTTTTAATGGAAAATAAATCAATAAAAATGTCAAGGCCATGTTTATCCTAGTTAATTCAATACCACACTTTCATAATAGTATACATGCTACCATAGGCATAGCAGTGAAAAACATTCATGGTAAGCAATTTTACCCATTCCGTCCTAGATAGTCCAATATGTGAACACTATGGATGATAACAGCACAGAAAACCAATCGGTTATCAGAAAAGGTATCAGTTTTACCCATTCTGTCCTAGTTAGTCTAATAGACTTGTTACTGCTAGAACAGAAAATCACTCAAAGGATAGCAGTTTTACCCATTCCGTCATTGGGTCAATTAATCCAATTCCACAAATTCATACTATGATATGTTACCATAGCAGAGAAAAACACTCATGGTAAGCAGTTTTACCCATTCCGTCCTAGCAAATCCAATAATGTGAACACTATGGATGATACCGTAGCACAGAAAACCACTCGTCTATCAGAAAAGGTAATCAGTTTTACCCATTCCATCCTAGTAAATCCAATACCACAAATTCATACTATGTTACCATAGCAGAGAAAAAAAACTCCAGGTAAGCAGTTTTACCCATGCTGTCCTAGTAAATCCAATACCACAAATTCTTGCTATCATAGCAGAGAAAAAACACTCAGTGTAAGCAGTTTTATCCATTCCGTCCTAGTATAGTTAGTCCAATAGATTTGTTACTGCTAGAACAGAAAAAACACTCAAAGGATAGCAGTTTTATCCCATTCCGTCCTAGTAAATCCAATACTGTGAACACTAGGGATGATACTGTAGCACAGAAAACCAATTGGTTATCAGAAAAGGTAATCAGTTTTACCCATTCCGTCCTAGTAAATCCAATACCACAAATTCATGCTATGTTACCATAGCAGAGAAAAAACACTCAAAGTAAGCAGTTTTACCCATGCTGTCCTAGTTAGTCCGGCTGGCATGTTAACACAGAAATGTTTGCGAGAAATGTGGGAGCAGGCTGGCAGTGGTGAACAAGAAATTCAAGTGAACTCGTGCCAAACATGGGTCATATCTCTCGCGATCAGTCAAACTGTCAGAAGATTGTGTTTGATCCCCCGAAGGTGGGGGCCATAGCTAGACACTTCAGTCAGTCCCGTCCTCCAGAAACCTGTCTAAGTTTGGTCAAAATTAGGATTTAAAGAGAGAAAAAATTGTAACGATTTTGTAAGTATGCAAATCGTGCAGGGTAAAGAAAAACTGGGGCGAAAATCCAAACATTGACATAATTTTTAGTAAAATTAGCATTTTCGTTTATTTATAAATTGCTTGACAACGCTGTAAGAATAGTTCATCCAACACAATAAAATTTGATTTAGAATAGCTTCAAAATAAATCATTAGCACCAATAAATGTGATAAGTAATATGTAACAAAATTTACATAGCACATTCCGATGGCATTATAATACTTAGGAAAGTATTATAATGCCATCTGCGAATATATCATAACAAAATATTGGTGGAATTTAAAAAGAAGAAGAATTAAGGCATTACTAATAATTAAGGTAAAGACGGAGGGGAAACAAGCACATTACTAAGTTTTAACATAACGTAATGAGATGAACAGATACATCACTTTGTTACTCATTCCCGAAAAATAATCTTCAATTTGTAGAAAAGAAAAAGTGATAATATTACAGCAATAAAAGTGATTAAATATTATCCAAAATAAATCAGCTATTACTGGTTTATTTTCGTTTACAGTTGAATGTTATTGTCAGTATGTTGCCTTCACACAGTTCAAAATAACGATTGACAGTATAATCCATGTATTTCGATGTTTTTTGTGGGGGCATTTTAGGCATTTTATGCACACAAATTAAATTCTTGCAAATATAGCTGTGTATAAATTACATAATACACGAGAAAATAATAAAACCTGACATTTGTTCTCAGGTTAATTGCAAAATTCAGCGTTATGGATGTTGCAGGTTTCCTAATTTAGTTTAAACATAATTTATTCACAATAGAAAGGGATTGGGTACAAGTTATGCCAAATTAGGAAAATAAACCCGCGGGTTTCCTCCTGCTTTAAACTGACAAGTCGTGATATAAGTGAAAGAATCGTGAAACTTCATTTCAAAAAGAAAAAAAGGTAAATCCGCACAATACGCCCAAACCCTCCAGATTCCCTTTAAATAAATATATAAACGCCCAAGTTTCAGATTTCCTTTTCACCTCATGCCTATCCAAGTGGAACATTAAAGTGTCCCTGCCTGTGAATGTGTCGCTCAATGGCTGGATATCATAACGCGGATGTCCAAGGGCACTCCACAAATACCTGTCCGGAATGTCCGCAATTGGACTAATCGCACAGCAGACAATGGTGTACAAAAAGGATAAAGTGCTTCTGGCACTATGCAATTGTAATCGCAGTAATAATCGCTAATGGTAATAGCCACTCATAGGCTAAGTGAGCAAAGGTCGTAAATCGACAGTTTTTGTTAATATTAGATTGGTTTGTCATTGTAATATTAACTCCTTTTCTCACACAACACAACCGGATTACTCAACTGGTCCTTAGGGCATTTATGATTGCCTCTGGCAGTTAGAAGGTTAAATGTCTCTGCTGGGATTAATTTGACTGTTTTTGTTAATTTTGGTTTGGTTTGCCATCGTTATATTAACCCCTTTTCTTCCCCAACTGGTCCTTTGGGCATTTATGATTGCCTCTGGCAGTTAAAAGGTTAAACATCTCTATGCTGGGATTAAATCGAGTTTTTATTAATTTTGGTTTGTTTGGTCATTGTTAACCCCTTTTCTTACCCAACTGGACGACTTAATCATAGCTGGTCCTTTGGGCATTTATGATTGCCTCTGGCAGTTAGAAGGTTAAGCATTTGCTGGGATTAAATCATAAATAATCTGGTGGCCTTCATAACATGCATCATGGAGTCACAAAGCTACAATAAACTCTAAACCTATTGCAAGTAGAGGATGACGACCACCAGCTGTGCAATTAGTTCAGCTGTTCAGCTATATATTGATATGTTTACCATCGATTGTAAAGATAAGATCGCAATGTGTATTGGCTCCAATAAAGAATTTGAAACATAACTAACAAGATTGACATACATATTTTAAAATGTCCTACAGTTTATATACTAGTAATCAGGGCCCATATTCTCAAAACTTCTTAGCTAAGAACTTCTTAGTGAGAAAAGATTTCTTCAAAAATTAACATGAGCAGAAACCCAGTTGGGCAAATTCTTAGTACTTACGAAGTTTCGAGAATACGGGCCCAGATACTTATCCTTTAAAATACTACAATATAGTGCAGGGGGCCTATTCTTGAAACGTTCTTCGACAATCTTAGCGATTTTTTATAGCATGGCTACAAACTGTTCTTAGGCTAAGAAGTTTGTAAGAATGTTTCATGAATAGGCCCCTTATCTATTAAATAAAAATAAAATATATAATATTACTTGAAATTTGATGCATTAACATGACAATATCCCAGGCAATTCTTCATTAAACATTTTAAAATATATTAATGTGACCTCACTATAGTAATGTTAATTCCAATGATCTACCATAGAGTGAATCACATTCTTAAGTTGACAGCAAATACAAAATAAAAAAGTAAATATTATAAATCAGTCCCTGAGGGTCAAATAAAAGTCTACGTTTATGTTTCATGGACGCAGACATAGATATGGGTCAATGCAACAGCCTACAGCTGTTTCTTGTTATTACAGATGAAATTCCTGATATAATCTATGCATGCAATTTAGAATGTCAATTGGTATAAACTATCTCCTTGTCTGAGGCAAATATTATTGCTATTTTCGTATTTATTTTTATGATTAAAAAAAAAGGGGGTATAGATTCTTTCATTTCTATCGCGGCTTTGTTAGTTCATGGCAGGAGGAAACCTACAACAACAGTAGCACTGAATGTTGTGGTAAACCTGCATACATTGGCTGGTATTGACAGACCAAGGCTTTTTCCATATTGAGTCAATAAAAATACATTTTTATCTCGTGACCATGACCACTAAAACAAAAAGTCTATCAGTTCAAGGTCACAGATAGGTAATTACCTGTATAAAATACAGATACTTGCTAAGAAGCTTGCCATATAGATGTCACAATGGTTAACGAAATAATAGAAGTGAGTGATTGCACTAGATTATTTTCTCTGTCCATGCTCATTAATATATTAATGTGACCTCACTATAGTAATGTTAATTCAAATGTAATGCAGAGGTCAAATGTCAATTTAGTTCAAATCCTAACTTAGGTAAGCCATTGATAAAAAAAAAAAGTGGGCAAAATATGAACAAAGTGCTACATAGCACTACAGTAGCCGTTCAGCCAGCAACTACTTTGTAAAAAAGTAGTGTAGTAAAATGTAGTGCAGCCTGAATGCAGCCCTGGTATGACCCTTTTATGAAATGCATGCCTGGGTATCGTTTCATAGCACTCTCTTAGCAATGTATAAGCTATCGGCAAAGAGAGTGCTATGGTCCCTTAGCGGCTAAGAGAGCTTCGAGAAACGATACCATGGCCCATAAAGTTACGAACCCTTTCAGATTTCAATGTCTTGCTCAGCTCAAAGTTTAGTTCAAGAATTCCCACGCAAAATTTCAGTTGAGCATGAGCTCGTACTCAAAAAGGTTTCTTAACTTCGGGACTAGACGACCAGGGATCGAAAATTAACACTATTCCGCTAGCCCAGGGCATTTCTCCCAATGCTAAAGGTATCCTAAGGACTAGTTTATCACTATTCGGATAATAAGTATTAAAGTTAGTTTCTATCGCTGGATGACCAATTTGAGTGGTAAAAGAATAAAACAAATATTTAAAAAAATATATGTATCATATAAAGAAAAAGAAAACACAATGAGTGAGTGAATATGGAGTTTAACGTTGCTGCGGGAATCTTTCACCCATTTGCGACGAAAGAGTTAAAAACACAAATTTGCACTGACCTGCAGGGACGACGTCGTTGAATCTGTTGTCGGAGTGTCCGTGATGCTTGTTGGGGAGCCTGTAGAGATCCTCTCCGTGACCGTGGAAGTAGTGTTCGTCGTGACCGTAGGGGTCGTCGTTGACGATGCGCCCCGCGTACAGTGGCTCCTCCGGGCCCATCCTTCTGCTGTGTCTTATATCCCGACTGTACACAGGTTCCCTGTACCCATTGAAACGAACCATGATAGGTGAATACAGAAAATACTGATAACAAATAGAAAAAAAATCGGGTAAAAAATAAAAAATCACAAGAATTTCTCTGAATATTCAACACAATCACTGCACGGGAAGAACTAGGAATAATCGTGAGACACAATCACTGCAAATCCATCAGAATTGATCCAATATCCATTGAAAAATCACAATTTATCCTCGGCAGGTATGGTATCTCCAGTTATGATCTATCACTACGTATTCCCAAAACCATGCACTTTAACTCAGTAGAAAACTTGATGCCTTGAAGGAGGCATCCACCGTGTCCGACTGCTTTCAGTTCAGAATTTCTCCCAGTTCAGAAATATCCCCGTCCTTCAACCCTAAAAACGAACACGGGTCAAGTATGGTTCAGTCCTCCCTTCCTCCGAATGAACATGCGCGAAGAATGCTTCAGATCTGATTCAGTCCTTCCTTGAGTGCCAAAAACAAAACTACCGCAGGTGAAGTACAGTATATTTCAGTCCTCTTCCCTTCAAAACCCTAAAAACAGCTGCACACATGCACGGTATGGTACAATCCCGCAGAAACACCGCCCTTTCGTCACCCCAAACGAACTCTGGGTGGAATTTGCAAAACTATTGCTTCTTTCCCCACCCTCAGCAGTGGCTACGATCAATTCTTCACACGGTAGCGGGCAGAGGCGGAGCGGAACGCTGAGCGGTCCAATGACATTCGTCTTCCTGCCGAGGAATGTCCCACCCCCTCCACCCCCTCCGCGAGCCTGTTCTACTTGTCAACTGGGGTATGTCGGGGGGTGAGGTGGTCAGTGAACACAACAACATCACTCGCTTATCTCCCAGCTACATCGCCTTCAAAAGGAAGAAAACCCAGTCGAGTTTTCTTGAATGTTCTGTGTCGCCTCTCCACCACCGAGTCTTTCAGGAGTTGCACGAGGGCAGAAAACCGGAACGTAACACTTTTGAAAAAGAACACGCGAAAAATGAACCAGTTGACACGCATAGATCGAGTGAGTGAATGACTTACTGTTTTACGTCACAGTGGGAATCTTTCACCCATACAGGAATTTATTGATCATCTCGATAGGTCGATGGAGGACGATGTTGCGTGTTCTTCCAATATTTACAGAATTACGGAACGTTGCGTGAATCCAATGATGATGCCGTGTACTTCACTGATTACCAGATTAATGTAAATTCGTCTCCGCGATTTTTGTCTACCCGATTTGTCTCCCCTTTTCCACCACCCACCCACACCCACCTCCAGAGTTTTTAGCTGGGAACAGTGGTTTTCTTTCACAGTGGGCCATGGCAAACATTGCTGTTGGTTCATATCATAGCAGAAAATACAAAGTCAAACACGACTAGGAAGTGGTCGATGTTAATTCAACATGAAGTCTGGAAGGGGAAACGCTGACGTTGGAACTGGAATGACAGTCTCACCGACATCAACAATAATGCCAATGTATTTCTGAGTCCTCTCGTGCATAGTATGTGCATGATGATCTACTGGTTATCCAATCAGTGAAATTGTTAAATATTTGAATAATAATAAATAATAATAATAATAATATAATAATAACAATAACAATAACAATAATAATATTTAAATATTTGAATAAAATAAAAGAAAATGAAAGAAAAAAAAAGAAAAAAAAGAAAAAAATAAAGCACATGTTTACACCACTAATTACATGCTACATATACATGTTTATGGCACTATATATGTCAATCATGGTAATAGAAACCTAGATGTCTGTTAAAACCATACCAAAATATATTTGTAACTACAAATTTAATACACAAAAATGGAATGTATTGTTTATCATCAACAATACATACTTTTGCAAATTAAAAATGTGGAACAATGAAAATATTAAATCAAAGCCATTAGACAAATTTGTTAACAAAATTGATAAATGTTTTGAATAAAACAACAATTATCCTCAAATAATCTCAAGTAAATGTATTTGAATATATTTAGTATATATATGAGCTTTATATATTCCTCAAAGAAATGTTGGCTATCTACAAATAACAGAAACATGAAATAAGCAATAGCTTCAGTACCCACTGTAAACATTAAATTGGAGTTACAAATGAGTTTATAGTTCACAAGCCAAAAACCTGATTCCTGTGCGTTTTACGACGTGATAACCGCACCAAATACACCATAAACCAGTTTTGGTTCTCATGCATCTTTACTAGCTAGCAGGACATTACAAGCAGGGCATGTGCACACAAAACAAGCAAGCCATGATATGGGCGAAATAATCTTGAAAGCAGCTTTAATTCCAAATCCAAGCACCCAAATCCAATACGATAATCCTGATTATAACTATTGCGTTAAAGATTGCAAGTCGCTGTCCACTTAATTAACTACACCAGTGTTCCCAAGCAATTAATGAGCATTATAGCCGCGTTCCCAAGCATTTAATGAGCAGCATAGAAGTTTACCTTGGAGGTTCATCTCTTGGATCGTGGAAAGCTCCACCACTGAAAATGGACAATTAACGATTGCAAGAATGTATTTTTAGTATTTTTTAATGTATTTTATATTTTTTAAATGTATTTTATTAATTATACTGTCGTCGCCTATGGGAGAAACATCCCACTGTGCCATAAAGCATTAATTAATTCAATTAATTATACTATAGTCTTCATGTTATTATACTATTAAATTAATTATACTATAGTCTTCATGTTATACATTGTTCATGACAATCGTATATGTTAATCAGCAAAATATTATTATTATTATTATATACATTTTTGGAGGGAACTATTTATATTAGGGTTAGGGCTGCTTTCAAGATTCTTTCACTAATAATTATGTCATGGCTTGTGCTTATCGTTTGTGCTGAATTGAAATTCTTTCAGGTCCTAAACCTATGGACCAGTACTGGAAATGTCCCCAGTTGTTAATAATATAAAATAAATATTAGTAATGTTAATGTACCAGTAAATGCATATTGCATATACATACACAAGATGATAACATTTTTAAGACAATGTCGGCAAAATCTGTTTAGACAACTTTTGACATTGTATAGATATTTGAAACCTAATAATATAATCGCATGGAAGGAAAATGCAACGAGTTCAATAGGGATGGAGACGCTTTCGGGGTAACCTTCATATCACGGCTGGCATGTTCTTTGTAAATATGCTCTACTTGTATTAAGATTGATTTCCACTAGCAGGCGGTACTAGCACACAGAATATTCTGATGCAGGGGGACAACAACTACCATATTTTAACATCTTTTGCTATGACGCAGCTGGGATTCGAACCACTGACCTACTACCTGTGGGGCTGACACACTGCAGGAGGACAACAACTACCATATTTTAACAGCTTTTGGTACGACACAGCTGGGATTCGAACCACTGACCTACTACACATGGGGCTGACACACTAACCACTGGCACCATACAGGGTATATGTTAAAGCTACAGAGACTATTAAAGCTACAGTAGCCTGGGAGTTTTAACCCATTTCTTACAGCCTCTTAACTATCCCGCTGTGTAGGAAATCTCCAAATGATGGCGCAGTCCCGCGACGTGTACTGAACTAGGTTTACGACCAACAGATGTACAGCAATAGTCAATGCAGACAAACCAATATCCCCCCAAATACAGACATTTTAAGAAATTTGCATAAATATTTCTTGGAAAGAAAAATTAACAGCTCAAGTGTTTTTCAACAGGTTAACCTTCAAACTAGAGTTAACTGAATCCCCAACAGAGGTCCAGTTTAATTAATCCAGCACTGCAAAGGTTACAACAAGGCCAACTTGCTAGGTCATATGGATTAACCCTTTCAGTGTTGGAAGCAACTGGAGATGCCCTAGAGAGCTGTGAATCAGATTAATTCAGCATGAAGAGAGTTAACTAGTATAATACAAAGATGCACCTTTACATGTATCACCATCTGGCACCAGGATCAAGGGTTAACATTAATGACAATGCCTTCAGTAGACAGATGGTTAATTACACCATGACAGACCAACCCACACGTAACAAGTAGAAATCACTGCTGTGGCTAGCTACACCATAGATGGGTTCACATTCCTATGATATATATGCATATGATATATATTTTACATTTGTTGTATTATAAATAATTGTTGTTTACTTTGTACTTTGCTACATACAATATGTCCTGTGGGCCTGTGGCCTTCAATAAATAAACTCATTCCATTCATGAATTCGTGCAGCGGTATCTAAATATACATGTCTGGGTGGTGACACACGGTCCTATGCAGTGCAGTGAGACGTCTCAGGTTGAAGTCAAGCATGAATGAGATAGGCTGGTTCGTGGATGGGTGACACTTATTCTATATAGGCTCTGTGGTTTCACCTTAGGAAAGTGGCTTAGTTCGAAAATGCCTGTTCACCTAGCAAAGAATGGGTACCCGGTAGTAGGAGATCGCTATGTCAATGGTAACCTAGCGATGAAAATGGCAGTTTGGGCAACTTCCTTGTTATTGGGTGGCATCACTTGGGTTGGTTATTAACCCTCTCCCTGGTGAAATAGGCACATGCACAGCTCTTTATGGTATCTCCGGTTGCCTCCGGCAGGGAGAGAATTAATTTAGTGCTTTGACCATGCCTTACAGGGGTGGATCAAGCCCCGAGATTACGAAAAATAATGAAAATAAATTGAGTACAAATATAATTTTTTTTAAATTACCGTATAGATTTTAAGCATAAAATCGTACTCATTTCGTAATCTCTGGGTCTGATGCATAATAAATCTCTGTAATTATCATTAATATTATTATTAATTAATATCTGCTAAGGTACTTACTTGACCATGTATTGTGGCCCCCCTCCTCGCCCGTAGTCTGATCTGTATCCATTCATGTCGCTTGGCATCAAGCCGGGCATACTACGCTTAATCTACCCTGAAAAACAAAACACAAAGACATTAGTTTCCCCAGCAAGTGTTGAACATATGTTAGCATTTGGAATTTTGCGAAAATAAATTACAACGTAGTGTTCCCTCAATATAACGCTGAAGTTGGGGTCCATGACATGCCACCCGCGTTATAATACCCGCCTTATATGAACGAATATAATTGGAGAAATTTTTTTTAAATAAAACATAAATTTGGGACCCCGAGTTGTATCCGAATGCGCGGTGCATCGAAGGGCGTTATATCGAGGGAGCACTGTATTTGGTTTTGTTATGTTTGATTTCATTTTGGAAAATGCAAGTTTTGTGAATGTTTACTATAGTGAATGTTAAACATCACTCCTAATACATTCTGAACATGAGTTATTCCCCTTTAGTACATGGGCATAAACATAAAAAAAACTGTGAAAAGTGAAGATTTATTGACAAAACATTCACAATCGATACATTCAATCCACAAACTTGAACTGACAAAGCACAAAGTACACAATTCCATGTAGTGTCTATGTTA
>JAUTBZ010120757.1:0-16199 GCA_032361785.1 Lepetodrilus galriftensis
GTGTGTGTGTGTGTGTGTGTGTGTGTGTGTGTGTGTGTGTGTGTGTGTGTGTGTGTGTGTGTGTGTGTTTGTGTGTTATATGAACATCAACACAGCGAATTTAATAGCCTGAATTTCCGTTTGGCGGTATTGGCTAACACCCAGACGGTCAGATCCGCTTTGGGAGTGTTCACATCTGGTAGTGTTAGGATTCCATGGGTCACTATTTAATATCAACACCGTTTTGCCTTTCCATGGCAATGTAGTATGTGACAACTTTGTCGCCGTGTATTTTCTTAAAATAGACGGCCATTCGTCCTACGATCTAAAAAGAAAAATAGATCATATCCGAAAAAAAAGAGATCATATCTGAAGAAAAAAAGATCATATTCGAAAAAAAAAAGAGATCATATCCGAAAAGAAGTGTTCATATCCGAAATTGACGTTTTTGAAATAGTTTTAAAAGACGCCCGCCAAGCTAGCGACACTGCTAGCCAAATATGTGAAGATCGAAAGTTGTAATGATCTGCTGTTAACGAGATTGCCAATCTTAAACACTGCTACAGTGTTTGCATTTGATGTATTAGGACAGGTATGTAATTAATGTAGATGACGCTTAAGCATTTGCGTAGTGTTCAGCAGCATGCAATTCATTGATCCAACCATCTGGCCCACATTTCTCGAAACAAACTTGAGTTTGAGCTTTTACTCAGCTGAAATGTCTCCTATTGACTCAGTGCTACAGCACTGAGAAATTGTTACAGCACTGAGCAAAAGCTCAAACTCAAGTTTGTATCTAGATATCGGGACCAGGGTTACCTATACGAATAGCGTAACTCTAAGGTAACGTAATATAACGCCAACCTTAGTAATGGCGTAGTCTATGGCTAAGGTTGGCGTTAACGCTACCTTATACTTACGCCGTTTCGTACACGAGAGCTCAGGATATCCTTTCACAAAGCTATCGTATCCTCTAAGATATCATTACACTCTCTTTGCAGTGTTTTAGCTATCGGCAAAGAGCTCGATATGGTATCTTAGTGGGAAAGAGAGCTCCGTGAAATGTTACCCTGTTTTGTGTAGTAGATAGCCGAAGACGTATTTCTAGTTCCAAAGTAAAGTGCGTAAGCTGAGGCCCGTTGTATTTGATTGTAAGTGAACTTTTCGGAACCTGTATGCTCCAAATGTAAGGCTGCATGCAACACTTCTATCGCTGCACTAGTTCTAGCTAACTGTAATCTCAAGTAGTGTAGCGAAAAATGTGTTTCATGCAATGAAATTATACTTGTAGCTGGTTATGAACAATTCACATACAATTGCAGCTATAAGTGTTCAGTCCTGTTCAGTCCTGGGCCGGTATTCATAAAAGGGCTTAAGTCAGTTTTGAAGACAAACTATATAGAAAATACTGACTTAAGCACCTTTATGAATACCGGCCCTGGGTATCATTACACAGAGCTCTCTTAGTCGCTAAGACTAGAGACCATATAGTACTCTCTTAGCAATGTATTAGCTATCGGCAAAGAGAGTGCTATGGTCTCTTAGCGGCTAAGAGAGGTCTGTGAAACGATACCTAAACTAGTTTAGATTAATACTCAGATGTAATAATGTGTATGCATGATCCTTGTTGTGAATGTCCAAAAGTAAATGATATTATATATAATTCAAAGTGCCGTTTGAGAGATTGACGTGATTTTCCGTGTTAAAATGTTCACTGCGCAGATATAGTTTTCTTGGAATTCCTCATTGTGAACTAGTCCATATGGGAAATAGTGTCACTTTCTTGTTGGAAGTCGATAGTGACGATGCTACGGTTGTTTTCGTTATTATATTGAACACCTGTCTTTGATGATTGCTTAGAAAAGCCAACGTTTAATATTTATCTTATAAAGTACCTCATCACGATTCGTGTCAGAATTCGACACCTCTTTCAACGTCAACCGCTATGAGATGTGATAACATTGGAGACAAACCAACACATTCTCGTTATCGATCCTAGTAATCGATTTAAACATGAACAAATATAGAACATGGTGAAAATAGATGTAAAACAATGGTGTTACTTTGATATACAGTTTATTCTGTACAAAAGATACAAAATTCATAAGAGACATGTATAAACCAGCGAGATCATTTCTAATTTCTTTTTACAATTATCCCACCGTATTAGTAGATATATTCCAACGGCTTCTCTTTACTACAAACATGACACAACTAAAATACCAAACATCTATACTTTGCGGAACACGTTAACATAGAAATGTTAACATTCTGAACAGTTTAATGATAACTCTAATATTGTCATTACGAAGTTTGAGATGCCAGCACCTGCTATATATATCTTGGATTATACGAACATTGTATTGATGGATGACTGCAAGAAATAGTTTCCGCAATATTGAAACCAAATGGACAGTGTTCAACGTGGTTAATGTTTGGTTTACCGCACTGATAATCTATGTTTAACCCCACACAAGACATGCACATGTATGGAAGCAATGAGAACATTGTATGGGCATATTTTATAAAAATAATGAAAACTATAAAGGGATATTTCAACCGATGATGTTAAGCCCAGACAGAACCGCAGTTGTATGTTACAATAATGGAAATTTCAGAAGAGCATAAACTACATATTTAGACGAACACATCGAATGTATTCATTCTTGTTGCTTCTTTATACATTTAGTATGCCATGTTTAGACATGAATGTTTACTGGTTCTAAATGTCTTCTACCAAACATTATCTAATCATTTACCAGTTCTAAATTTAACTTATACATTTTAATATTTAAATATTTAAATTCATAAAAGCATATAGTTTTCCCCCTTAAATTCTATTCTGATTTTGAATGCCAATTTCAAGAATACCCAGACGAAATAGGCATTGACTCATTTTACCAATATATATTCTAAAATTATCGTGGATAAAGTGTCCTCAACGTAGGTAAATTGTCTACAATATACACCTTCCATACTCACGCCTATATATATATATGTACTCACTACCATACGCAAACATCGCAAAACACGGACACTCATTCATCTAACATACACACACACACACACACGCACACTCACGGCACGTAATCAAAAATATATATAGTAGAAATATAATTAGACATAGCTGAACAATGAGACAAATGTTCCCTTTCTGCATGTATATGTTCACAATGATAATACATATGTACACAGTCATGAAAAACATTGGTATAAAATATATGTATATATATACTGCCAAGCTTCTTTCCCAGGGTGAGGTCAGAAATCAAAATGAAATAAGCCTAAACCGTTGTTACAATGATGTTAAGCTGAATTAAGTTAGACACCTCACAGTTACACCAGGCATTCTTCTAGGAATCAAGACGGCGCACAATGAAAGTCTATAAAGTCGCTTCTCGTCATGGTACGCCCAGTCCTTCACAAACTCGCTATCACAAGTTAGGTCCACACATTTTAAATGTCATGATCAGTCAGTTCTTAGTAAAGTCTTTATGTGAGGGATAAACACACACATACCAACTGCTGTGCTAGTTCTTACTGGGTGGGGGTGGCACGGACGTCCTTGTTGTCCTTCCATCTGGAGTAGTGCCTCCAGTGACGGAGGTACCACTTGATGAGGTCGCTCAGGGAGATGAACGACTTCTTCGTGGTTCCTTTGGCCGTGTCAAGCTTTCCATCTGATGAGGGAGAATATGGAATGCTTGATAACGTTGAGGAACCGGACTTTACATCTTCTTCGCCGTCTTCACTGTCCACGGAGGTCGTCTGGTCTACCTCCGTGTCGTTGCTAGCTACGGTGGAGTTGAGGAGTTGGACACCCGACAGAGTAGCGTTTGCGGCGGATTCGACTTCGCTGTTGTTGTTGTTGTGTGGACTCGTGGAAACCACTCCAGCAGTCGAGTTATCTGTTTGCGTGACGTTTAACGTTTCAAGTGTTGCGTCAGGTTTTGATTCTACGCCAGTGGTTTCTTTTGGTTTAATGTCTACTTGATCTACGGGGTTGCCTACTGATGCCATGAATTCATTGACGGATTTCCCATCGTTTAACACAGGAATAGGAGTCGTTTCGATATTGGTGACGTTTTCTGAGACATTGGCTGCTTTCCCGTCCGCTGTAATCTTGACTGTGACATTGAGGGACTCGGCGGACTTGGCAGGAGCAACCGTTGTTGTTGAGTTGCCCTCAGTTGTGTTAGTTTCCGCACTGTTCTCTGCTGCAGTGGAGTTTGATGTATGCATTTCCTCAGTTTTGTTGGCTACCTTTGTAGAGCAGTTATTCTTTTCGGTGCAGAGGTCATGCAAGTCTACAGCCTTTACGGTTGTAGATTCCTTTAGTGTTGAATTCACGTCTTCAGTTTTGTTAGCCGTATCTATCTTAGTGGCGGCTTCGGTTACAATGGGTTTGATTGTGGTGGAACTGGTAGCGTTAGTGACTTCTCTCGTAGTATTGTTGGACGAAGAGTCATCAGTAGTGGCCAGATCCTCAACGTCAAGACTGACATCCTCGGATTTATTATCTGCTGATTTGAAAAGTTCGCTGACTTTGAAATCCACTGCGGGAGCACTGGTAGACGATAATGGACTGGCCTCGTCTTTCATGATAAGGTTGGTTATTGGACTCTCTATGTCTACGATCGTGTTATCTATGTCACCAGATGATTCGATTTCTTCAGGTACAGGCTCCTCGATTTCCTCGACAAGAGTACCCTTGGTCTTCTGGTTCTCCTTGGCGGTAGCTGCCCATTTGTCAACAACATCACTGCCTCCGACGATGTCGCTTTCCTTCGTCTTCTTGTTCTTGTGATGCGAAGCATCTACTAAGTTGTCATCGTCATGGTACTCCTCACCGGCTTGGCGTGCCACCATGTGCTTGGACTGCATCGCGTCATTCAGCATCTTCATCATGAACTTCTCGATCTCCACGTTTTCTACCTTGCGGTACTCGCGGGCGTATTCGGTTCGCTGGCCTCGGATTCTATCTGATGTTAGGAAGGGATTACTGGGAGGCGTGTTCTCAAGGCGAATGTTCCTCGGGTGGCTGTGCTCGCGTTGTTCGTCTGTTCCGAAATCGAAAGATGGTGTCCTCGATGTCTCATCAAATGTATTCGTCATCGCGTCTTCAGGTTTCTGGCTTTCCTTTTGGTCGAAGTAATCGCCGCCGACTATTTTGTTATCGTCGTCTTCGTTGGTGTATGAGACGTCGTAATCGCTGGAGGGAGACTGCGTCGTAACGAAGTCGGATGCGTCTGTCGTAACGGATTCGGATGCGTCTGACGTGGCAGGAGGTGCATCTGTTGCGGTGGTTTCGTCGGATGTGTATGTGTCGTCGCTGCCTTGCTTCATGTCACCCCAGATGCTATTGACAGGCTGCCTAGGCTTCTTCGTCGTCACCGAGATGGATGCAGATTGCGTGTAATCGGAGGTCAATGCATCATCTGTGGAATGAGTGTAATCGGAGCTCAACGCATCATCAGCAGAGTGTGTATTATCAGACCCCATTGTCTCATCTGCGGAGTGTGTATAATCAGACCCCATTGTCTCATCTGCGGAGTGTGTATAATCAGACCCCATTGTCTCATCTGCGGAGTGGGTGTAATCGCTGCTGAAGGTCTCATCCGTAGATCTGTATGGAGAGTCGGATTTTCGCTGATCATTCTTATTATTCGAGAAGACTTCCAGCTTGTCCAGATACGTGGAGTCGTGATCACGATCGCTGGTGGTGTAAAAGAGGTCGAAATTCCAATCCTTCCACGTGGACTTGGAATCAGAGCGGGTTTCGTAGTCGTAGAAATCAGTGGACGTCGAAGGATAGGTGGTTGTTGATAGAGGCGCTTCTGTGGTTGTATACTCAGTGTTAGATGAAGACTCTGGCATCACAGAGGAAGACGATCTGCGCTCGAGGTCGTAATCGTATTTGATAGTGACATCAACTTTCCTCGTTGGACGGGCTGTCGTTGGTTCGCGGTGTTCCTCATACTTAACCTTGCTCACGTCATTCTCAATCGTCTCCAGGAACGGGATCTTCTCAGTTGTGGACTCAATGATTGTCTTGATCTTCTTGATTCTTCTGCGGATGTCCTTGGTGCGCATGCGGTACTTCATGTTGTTGAAGGCGAAGTAAGTCTTGGCGCGGAATCCGTCGATGCAGTTGACGTTGTGGGGCCAGTTGCACACCAGAGTCACGGAGTCGAAGAACAGGCCGGGAGGACACCTCTTCTGGAAGGGACGCCAGTTGTTGCAGTGGTAGAAGGTGTGGCAGTCGTCGGGGTCGGCAACATAGGAGAAGGCGGATGGGCATGTGATTTTCTTGATCCCGTTTTCAATTCCTGAAACAGCGAACAATAGACTTCATTTGTGTTCCATCGATTGAAGAACCTATGCTATTGAAATATGTTAATAATCTATAGCAAATAAAATACTACAAAATCATAATCTGAATTGCTTCCTTTTAAGATTGAATACAATGATTGCACCTAGTCTTATTTATGATTTATTATTCATAATAATATGCAACCATGTGCGAGTAGATATATTTTGAATGTAATATTATTTTCTACAATAAATATATTTGATAAATGTGTAGTTTGTTCATCGCATACATGCCCAGAAGAAGAACAAGAAACATGTCCAGCTTACTGTTGTCATCAAAGGGAGATCTCTTCAGAACACTGTGCTTAGGTACAGTCTTCTTCTTCTTGTGGACCGTCTTGAAGGATTTCTTCACCTCAACTCCAGACGTTTTCGTGCTAGTTTCCGCCATCACTGTCTCTGAGCTTTCTGTTGCATCTGTAGGATTTTCATTCGCCCGCATGTCAGTACTGTTCGATACGGAATCCGTGGTGTTACCGTTTGACGTGGCAGTGGAGAAATCGACGGTCGTGCTCTCAGTAGCTGCTTGTTCGGGTTCTGCCGTAGCTTCCGCTTCTTCGTGTTGTTCCGCCTCCACTGGTACTTCCGGTGCAATCGTTGATGGTTCATCTGTCTTGCTTGATGTACCCAGGTCGCTTGTAATCTTCTTGCTCGTCGTCGGGTCTTCTACGGCCGCTGCTGTTGTTTTCGGGGCGTTTTCAGTCGACGCTTTAATATCTGACGACGGTTCGGCCTTAGCGACGGATGCGACGTTTTCGACGGGCTGCGCGTCCAGTGGAATACAGGAGAGGAAAGCGTCCCACACGCAGACGCTGGTTTTGGCATCGAACACGAGTCCTCGTGCGCAGTATTGATGGAAGACTCGGCCGTCGTTTAAGCAGTGGTAGTATTTTCGACAATCTTTAGGATCGGGAAGGATGGCTTGGGTAATCCCCTTAGGACATTCGAAAGCTGCAGCAACGTCCAGCACTGAAATGTAACAAAACAAATGTATCATTAAATACTTCATCTTAATATTGTTTCATTATTGTGTTCGCATTATTCATTAATGCATTACACCTCCATAAAGTCTGAATACTATCAAGTAAAGTGTCTCTGTTAGTGACATCATTGGTCCTACACGGAAAGACAGGATTATTGTTCGGAAGCAATATTGGCACAGCTTCGTGTTTGATGTCCGGCTGCCCCTGTTTGCCGGCTGCCAAACCAAACAGCGCTGGGGGACATCACGTGACGTCGTATACTCGTCAAGGCGAAATGGATCTGACCCAGGCTGTATATCGGATATCAAGGATAAGCTTTAGACCAGGATTTGGACAGGTTGCCAAAATCCATGAGTCCGAGAATTGACGTTAACCTATGACTTGCCGGAGACAGCTGCAGATGCCACAGAGCTGTGATTTTAAGCAGGTAGACGGTTGAATAGGAGTTTAAAGCAGCTTTCAAGATTATTTCACTCATATCGCAACTGGTATGTTTTTCCCTATGGCCAACACAGGATGAAGAGGACAAAAGAAATAACATGCTTTGCATGAGTACTACTACTTCTACTGGATTCCAAGGACTATTTAAGTGAACTTTCCAAACAATGACTTCGATACGTATCTACTGAATAATAATGTAGAAACAAGTTTTATTTTTACACCATTGCTCAGTAAACATGTAGAAAGGTTGTTGTCTTTTTATAGTTAATTTGACAATCAGACATATTTACAAACTTCAGTTATAAAACAATAGTTTAAGGACACATACTGTGATTGTTCGTCCACCGTTTTAGCTTGCTATCTCATCGTTATAAAAGACTATGATCTTAATATATTACTTAATCGCAATATGTTTAAATATACTAGCTCCACTTATCAGCTGGTTAGAGCGAACATAATACATTACAGTTTGACCGACTCTCTCTCTCTATGCTAGAGGCAAACAGAGATTGCCCTAAAGAGTAATGCCCGTCTATAAATCCAGAAGCGATAAGGTTAAGACAGAAATCCAGTTTTCTTTAGTACTTAGAAATGGGTCACAGACTCACTGGACTTTGTTTTACCGTAATCCTGGAATAAATACAACACTGGCTTTGGCTGAAGTCGTGCGCATGTCAACAGAGCAAATCAGGAAGCGGCTGGTGGCGCTGTTTACCATCTGTGGTCAAGTCAGGGCAAACTCCGCCTTTGTTTACAGGTGCTCCCGCGGATTGGTCGAGAAAAAAACCAAGTTGATTTTCGAAATTTAGACAACTTTCCGTACTTTTTGAAGATTGAAATTGCGCCTTTAAAAGTACGATTGAAAGCTATTGGTGTAATTTCTGTTATTTCTGAGGGCTTATTCTTGAAACGTTCTTACGATTGTACGACAATCTTAGCGATTCTTATAGTACGAACTGCTCTTAGGTTCTCTAGTCTGTAAGGAAATCTGACACGGTGTATGTGTATATTTGGGGAGAACTAGTTATTTAAGTGATCTGTAGTATTTCAACTAGCAATAGGTTTGCTTATGTCTGTCTAGGAGTCTTTCATAAGAAAAGTATCATTCAGTGGAATTCAAATAACAATACAATGTATATTAGATTGCAAAAATCTAGATTATTAGATCAATTGAAATTCATGCACTAAATATATATATGTCGAGAATATGTGTTTCGTTATTAAATTTACCATGAGTTGTAGGTCCTATTCATTTATATAATATAGGTTCGGGTATGCCCCTAAGATAAAGAAAAGTCTAGTTCTATAACATATTTAAATTTCTAACAATGGAATGCAAATTAATCGTTGAAGTTCCAAAATAGTTTGAATTCGATAACGTCGGGCTATGACGTTGCATCTGGGCTATTTCAATTGTTAGTCTAATTGATTTGGAATCCCCGAGGAGCAAGGTCGTCAGAATGCGGGTCACCAGTCGATTGGAGGGAGCCGACATTCCGAGCCTTGGACATTGGGGCGAGGACTGGACATCGGATGGCCCTGGTGTTGACCAGTGCTAACATTGCTGACCATGACCATGGAATTACTGGACAGAACCGTCATACTAACACTACAGCCAGACTAGGAGTTTACATCACTTTACATGTCTAGTAATTATTCAAAGTTCATTATATTTTTTTTATGTCACAATTACCGAAAAAATATGAAACATTTTTGATGTGAAGATGCACTGCCTACCATCTTCTAAAGAACAGTACCTGTATTTTTTTCTTTTCTTAATTGGAGTTCAGAGCCGCTTTCAAGATTCTTTCACTTACATCACGGCTTATCAGTTTAAGGCAGGATAAAACCCGCAACATCATTAGCGTTGAAATTACAGTAAACCCGCGAAGCACCGGCCGGTACTGATGGGCCAAGGATGACTGCATTGCTACGGTACAGACATCGCATCATAACAGGATACGTAGTATGCAATTGAACATTGTATAGTATCTGCATACTTTAGTCGTCTTATAGTGCTTTGACGGTACTGGTGGTACTGTTAGATAATAGCGAACACATTTTAAAGATAATCCTACACGGACAAATCTCCAAACACGAGCCCCATGAAGATGGCAAAAGACGATCCCTCTGATCAAACACAGTCGTGAACAGGGTTAATCTGCGCACGGTTCATCCCGATGCTGGCTATCTAGTGCCTGACATTGGCGCCGCTGTTCGGAGTCAATTGCTTGTCAACAAAATGTTTTTCATAATCATACACGGTCCGGAAATATTTACAAATCAGAATAAGACGATTATCCTTGACGTTGGCGACTTTCTGTGTCACTAAATATCACGAACGCGAGAGACCACAAGGCTAAACGTTAAGCCTGGCTTTCTGGCCAGAAAGCCGGAGACAGTAATGATATTAATTGAAATTGAATTTGGAAAGTTTGCGAGACTTACATTTTCTATAAATTGTTTTACTCGGAAGGATTGGGTCCTAGTCACGTGATCATTGAGGGTTCTAAAGTAAATGAAAAGCAAGCTGGGGTTCCTCTAAGAAAGGAACATTGTGATTATACACTATATTGACTGAGAAGGAAAACGGTGTAATCTTTGGAAATCGGTATAGATGTGTAGAAGTAAGAACCTGGTTATATTTCGAATACTGCCCCATGTGCTATTTATAGTGGTAATTCTTCTTTGCGGTTATCCTCGAACCACAGACCATTATGCCTACGGTACTTAACATGCGTAACGGATGTTAAGTAGACATCATGCTCGCTGGTGTGAGAATGCTTTAGAGTTGTCTTAACAGTGATATGTATACTACGAATCTTGACACTATTCTCTTAATAAAGCGAAACGCCATAGTACACCTACGTTACAGGAACCCGACGTTAATGAAACTAATTAATATTGAACTTAAAATTTATCTGGGATTATATATTACGATTTAAAAAGCAATCCGTGGTTGCTGCGTGTTTAGATGTACGTGTTAATGATAAAGCAAAGCTGATTCTGGTACAGTATATACATGTACACATTCAATCATGAACCTACTTGACATATGCATATTCATTATGCATATTTAGTATCATTACATACACTTACCAATACATCACTGCCACATTCTGTTGTGTCAATTATACACGGATTTTAATAAATGTTATGCGATGTACTAAATGTCTTACTATTTGGAGTAATCTAACATATAAATACGAACAGCAAATTGTTTTAGTTTAGTTCTATATAAACGTACAATAGGCCCGCACATCACAAAACTTCATGTTCATGTTATTTATATGTTAATAAGACACCACGCAATACAATACTATAAGCATACGGTAGATGGATACATATTCCGTACGAATTTAAATGAATTAGAAATCTACAGCTACGTTTTTAAACGCCAGAGAACAATTACAAGGTGTATCGTGTTTGCCCGTGTATACTAGATTCAGAAAACTCTTTTATACACTTATTCATATACGTATAGATATTTTGTAGCATCCATACCTTAATATCTTCTAATGTTCTATTCTCAGAAGAATTGATGGAATACTCAGAAGAATTGGTCGAATATGATTCTATTAGTGCTGTATTTCGTTAAATCTTAGAATCTAATAAGACACCGTACTCATGCTGTATACCTTACAGTATTTTCATATAACTTGTATTGCAATCGCAAAATTGCTAACGATTGTAAAACTATGGGCTAACATAGAAATATTATAATGTATTCAGCATAGATAATCTGATCACAAGAGAGTCCTAGACTATGGGTTAAATGCCAAGATGCATCATTGATGCACTAGACATTTGCTATGCTTCAAATATAAGACGCACCTTATAATTATTAGTATAGCCCATCATGTACACATTTCGTTAATCTAATTCACTCTACATGTTCAGATACTACATGAAATCTGCCAAAATATATATTTTATGCACTTAAACTTTACCAAACATTACATACTGTTGTTCAATGGACATGTGGCCTAAAAGTAAAGCACTATCTCTCATACAAATATAAGTTAGCAATTATTCACAGGATAGACCTAGATCATAGTTTAAAGATAATATAGAATGCATTCGTAAGATTTTGAAGATGCTAGAATTATTCACAAGATGTACAATTTAAAGACGTTAGAATTCATTCAGAAGATATACCCATATTTTAATGATGCTTAAGACTGCATTCACAAGATATACTATATTTTAAAGTCGCTAGATTTCATTCACAAGATAGACCCATATTTTAAAGTCGCTATATTTCATTCACAAGATAGACCCATATTTTAAAGTCGCTATATTTCATTCACAAAATAGACCCATATTTTAAAGATGCTAGAATTCGTTCACAATATTTTAAAAATACTAGAATGCAATCAGAAAATGGACCAATATCATACATATACTAGAAGGCAATCATAAGATTAACCACAGACGCCTGTATACAGAATACTACGATATCCTGGCACATGATGGTCGGTCAGCTGAGAGGTTCTTACCTTGCAGCACCACAAGAAACAACAGCAGCTTCATAGCTTGGGACGAGCCTCCACGTCCAGAACAGACAACCATAGTAGAAGAGTCCAATAAATTGCCGCAACACAGGTGGCTGAGATGCTTATACAATGGTAAATGCACTCGAAGAAGGGAGATGTCTTTCACCCTTGGTTTGTGAAAACTACCAGAAGACAGTCAGAGGACTTCTCTTGGGAGACGACTGAGAGAAGATGGTTCAACTTCCAGCGAGCAGGCTCTTTTATAGCCCCGGTGTTTGTTTGTTTGTCGACGGAGAGAGCGCTATGTAACAATCGTTCCATTGTCAACAGTTGCCAATCATACCTGAGATCAGCTGTCAACAAATCATCTTCGTCTAGGTTGGCTAGATTTCGTTTGAAGTACATGCCCAGATGAAACGGAGTCTTGGCCCTAATTTCTGGTCCGCTTGTAAACACATCGCAAACCCACCGCTAAAACTCAAGGTATCGCTGTTTAATAAATGTTTTCTTCGGATTCGGCTCCTCGAGCCAACTGTCTGCACTTAGAACAGCGAAAGAGACATTCCTGGGTCTAACGGGGAGACTCGCGGTGTTAGAGGGAGGCGTGAAAACGTCGCGGAACATCTAGCATCGGGCTGACGTTATGTCGTTATGCATTGACAGCGATGCTGAAAATGCACACGATGATCTATTACTTTATTGTCTGCCTCATGGGAATAGCCGGCTGTTGTGGGTTTAATCAGGGCGGATTATCAAATTAACAAGACCACAGTTTTAAAACATGATGAGAAGGGTCGTTATTTTCTTTTGCTGGGAAGTTCAGACATTTTGGATTACCATGCTCATTGACGAAGATTCGTTATTTCCTGTTGCACGCCGTCTTTTTGTTTAAGTGATGTCTAAAAATGCACCGAAATAGATGGACATTACGCATCGCTAAGAGTCCATATCCTGCGAATACTAAATTAAAGTCTCCAATTTTTTAACCCATTTTTATCATTCTAAATTTCCACTGCCATAAGCGTATAGACCACCAAGAATGGAGTATGTAGCACTCTATACATTCAATTATTATTATTATTATTATTATATAATACGATGTCTAAACTATAAATATGAGTATTATATTGTAAGAAGTAATATATTGTACAAAAGCGATGTCATTTATATGTGTTTTGTAATACCAGTATGTGGTTATCTATATATTTAGTATGGCTTATTAAAATATTGATCGTGAATGTCTTCACGTATAAATATGTATTTTTCTCTTGAAATGAATGCTGGGTCAAATAATGTAAAATATGCTTATAGTACTACCGGTAGTACTATTTTGATAAATCCTTAATCAGAAAATAACTATCTCTGCATTTTGAATATTAGTATGTCATATTGTCCTCATCTGGAAATGAAATTTCATAAATTAAATAATAACTTCTACAGTTTCCCCCATGTCTACTTTACATCCGCGTTGCTCATCCCGTCATAGTTCCATCAAATAATTTATATTTCTTCAATCGTATTTCTTAATAGCAGTCCTCCTCCTTTAGCTACAAATGTTTCCGTGTTTGCTGTGATCGAATCAACACACAGACACAAACGAGCTCCGACAATTATTGAAGACAAATACATTAAAACACCGAGTTGGTTTGGACGGCGTCCGCGGTTTTATGCGACATATAGTTTTAAGCAACGTCAAAACACAATATGATATTACAATATGACATGTTTGATCCGTAGTTCCACACAAACATGGCGATCGCGACCCTTTTACAAACCTGTGCTTTACTATTTGTGTTATAATGGAAGCATATCCTGTTGAATTGCAACTTTCCATTCAAACTTAATGACGAATTAATTCACAAATATTAGCCACCTGATTACGTGTTATGAGATGCTACTTTTTTCCCTTCCGCAAATGGATATTTTATTTTGTGGACTTATAAACAAAGTATAGATAATTGAAAGTGCGTATCAATATACTCATGGCGATAGGGGGAAAAGCAATATCCGCTTCGGAAGAGTGCTATACCCCCCTCAACGGTGTGGAAAGTATGTGCAATGCTGTTGAGAAAGGGTAGCTCCTTCCTAATTCATTCAATCAGCCTACAACGTACTGTTCCCTTATAAAAACAAGACCTGTTTGTCTTCGATCCGGTTTGTGTGTTACAATTAAACACATTAGCAAACGAACACCTCTTCCTAGTATTGTGAACAACGGTCAGTGAAATACTGTTCGGTTTGGTGTTTAGATGGCGCGAAAGCACGCGGTCAATAGAAATAGGGCGTTATCGTGCGGACATACCCCGGTTGTGAGTGCACAAGTGCGTTAAATAACGCAATTTTGCATTTAAATCGGAGGGTTTTAAAAATACGGGGAAATAATGTGATAAATATCGACTGACTGGGTGTCTGCTGTAGTGAGACGTTAAGGCGTAGCGTAACACAGGGGCGGCGAGAAAGGCTGTGGAGGATCTAGTTTCTGAGAAATACCAACTTTAGTTGTTGAATAAGAATTGTACGGGAAGAGCCGGTTGCTAGAAATATAGCTTTAAGACAATAAATCAAGGACCGCTTGCTTCCGTTGCGTTGAGAGTTACTTGTTAGAAATTCAACACCGCCTAAGTTGAAACATTTTACTGTATTTTAAAACTGGTTCTTCACTGATCTGTTTAGTTCAGTATTTGGATGTGAATAAGTTGTACGTGCCTCGTTTGGAGGCATCACAGGCGAAATGCATACAACCTTGTGTATAGGCAACCCATGGGACTATCGTTTAACTTTTACCGATTCCCATTTAAGCCTCTTTTCGCATTTGTAAGGGTTTCACAACACACTATTAAAGTACAACAATTATATTTAACCCAACTGTAATAGTTATAAATACTTCGAAATGATATTTGATCAATATAAACTGTTTACCTGATGCACGGCATGCATTATATGATATTTAATTTGTTTAACGAATTATTTGGCTTAAAACCGTGCTGTATGTTAAATATAGTGTACGTAGCCTTGACATATCTTAATGTTAAATCAATATAGGCATTATATCACTGTTGGAACACAATTGGGACAAGTTATGCAGCCATCTTGTGCCAGTTAAGAGCTTAGATGTTGTCAAAAATGATAAAACAAACAACACGACACCAAACAAAACAGTTCTGTATTGTTAAGCTAAGATAAATACTTATGAAGTATATTTAACTGAATTTCTTTCTCTGCATTGTAAATCACGGATCTTCCAAGAATATAAATTCCACAAACATTATGGTCAAGGTCTTCGTCTCTGTTCCTGGTATAAATGTTTAACCTGTTGGAAAGGAACCTGATCCAGGATATATTTATGGCGTACCAGATGGTCGCAAGTATTCATATTGTTGGCAGGCACAGACTCTTTGCTGTTTGTCTGGGTGTCTTTCTACATTCACACAGGGAAATGAATGGTTCCCGACACAGGGAGCTGATATATAGCATATCTGTCTAGAAGGATTCGTGTTTGGGTTAGTCCTTGAAATTGTCATAGACGTTTCGTGTATTCTTTTTCCAATTTGTAATGATCTTTTTTGGACAAATCATTAAAATGGAATCAAAAACGGCACGCTATGTCTTTGACAATGATTAAAACTGAATATGGTTTGATAAGGATTGACAAGCCATGAATGAAGGCAGAAGTATATTCTGACTGTGACTTATTATTGAACCATTACTATTTAATTTTCTTGGATACACTATGTAGTCTATTACATGTACCATAATCAGATAGCTTTAATTACGTTCACACTTCACCGAGTCCTGAGCGTAATAAAGTATCCTTGGTGTGAGAGGATCAATCAGATATAGACACGTAGATACCTTAAAGGATTTCTTCGGTGCCAGAACAAGTTGCTTCTAATCAATTATATATGTTGAAAATAGATATATAAAACGA
>JAUTBZ010120779.1:0-16196 GCA_032361785.1 Lepetodrilus galriftensis
GCTATGTCGACAATATTTTACAACCTCCTTTTTCCTACCTTCTAAAAAACTTTGCAATTTGTTATACACACTCTTAAACGGTAAGAGCAAGATTATCAATCAATTTTACTATCTTTGCGGTACGAAAACAGAAACTAACAAATAGATGGATTTAAGTAAAAGCGTATTGATTTGTGTGGAGCGTGATATCATGCTGACTGCACTGAAATTTCGAATGGAAAAGCAGGGATATAACGTTGTGCATGTGAAGACGATGAAGGAAGCTCAAACTCAAATAAAAGAGTTGGATATTGATTTGATTATTTCTGATTTAGAACTTGATGGTAAATCAACCTCTAGCATCATAAAATGGTCAAAAGACAAAAATAAAGGTGATTTAACGCCTTTTTTGGTCATGGCAACTTTAGATGATGATGGTGATGTACTTGCGTCAATGCTGAATAAAGGAGTGCATGATTTTATCTTGAAGCCTTTTAAGCCCGTTGAATTGTATTATCGTATCAATCGAATTGTACCAGATTTGGGCGTTTGATTAGATGTTTTTTAGTGCGTCAAATGTCTTTTTGCCACTGGCATAGAAATGCCAAACTACGCTGTGGGGATATATCCCAGCTGGTTTTCGGATAGGTTCATTTGGCAAACTCGCTAATATTTCTTTAATTTCTCGGCGCTTTTTGAGTAGGTGCGGGATACTTGCGTAAAAAGCAAAATGTGCTCGAATAATAGACCATATTAAACGGTATTGACCTTGCGTCAAAAAGAGAACGCCTGCTAATCCATCCATCAAAAGTCGTACAGGTAGTTTCCAAACCAAATTAGTTGCCCGATCATTTTTGAAAAGCATTTTAAGGTTATTCCTAAAATTCAAATATACCTTATTGGGGGTGTTATAGGAAAGTGTTCCGCCGCCCAGATGATAAACAGTTGAAGAGGGAATTACTTTTATTTTATAGCCCGCTCTTTTGATTTGCCAGCACATATCAATCTCTTCATTGTGGGCAAAAAATGTCGCATCAAATCCTTTAAAATCCCAGAATAGTTTGGAACGAATAACCATCGCTGCGCCAGTCGCCCAAAAGATTTCTCGCTCATCATCGTATTGCCCTTTGTCTTCTTCCATGCTACCAAAAACTCGTCCTCTACAAAACGGATAGCCTAAGAAATCAATATATCCCCCAGACGCTCCAGCATATTCAAATTTATTGGGTTCTAGATCGGAAAGTATTTTGGGTTGACAGACGCTAAGATTCGGATCTTCCATCGCTTTGGTCAGCGGAACGGTCCAATTAGGAGTGACTCGAACATCCGAATTTAATAAAACATAAATTTCCGCATCGACTTGCTTTAAAGCTTCATTATATCCACCCGCAAAACCATAATTTGTGGGTAATTCAATGATTTTAATTCGGTCAAAATTACTTTTATGCTTACGCAAAAAATCTAAAGAATCATCCGTTGAGCCATTGTCTGCAACATAAATATCGATGCTTTTCGGCGTGTGCTCAATGACAGAGGGTAAATATGTTTTTAAATGCTTGGTTCCGTTATAATTAAGAATTATGATGGCGCACGAACTCTTCTTAACTACTTGATTGTCAGTTGGTTCTAACGCATTTTCTTTATCTTTTTCCAACTGCTTGATTAAAGCATTTTTGTCTTGGAATTTTTTATTCTCTCGCAGATACCTAGAAAACTGTATGGTTATTTCTTGTCCATAGATGTCTTGGTTGAAGTCAAATATATTTACTTCTATTCTAAATTCCTTTCCATCTATAGTTGGTCGATTGCCTAAGTGTAACATCCCATTATGTTTTTGATTTTGTACAAAAACATCTACAGCATAAACCCCTTCTTTGGGTAATAATTTTTGTTGGCTACTAATGTTAATATTAGCTGTAGGGAAGCCAAGTAGCTTTCCAATCTGATCGCCTTTGATGACCGATCCAGAAATGGAGTAGGGGGTTAGTAGAAATTGATTAGCCGTTTGAATCTCACCTGCAAAAAGTGCATTGCGAATCTTAGTCGAAGAGATTTTAATATTATTAATTTCATTCGCAGGTATCTCTAAAATTTCTAAATGATTTGCCAGCTTACGTAGTAGATGAATATCTCCTTTTCCACCTGCCCCAAAACGATGATCATATCCAAGAATGATAGCTTTAGGGCTGAACCTTTTTAATAAGAATTCTTGAATGTAAGTTTCGGGGCTTTGTTTTGCGAAAGCTTCATTAAAAGGTACGATAACCAAATGGTCGATTCCCAATAGTTCTAGGCTTGCTTTTTTTTCCGCAAGGCTATGTAGCAAACGAACCTTGTCTGAAGAAAGAATACTTCGTGGGTGCGGATGGAACGTAATGACAACTGACTCACCATGCAGTCGCTTGGCTGTTTTTATCACTTTATCCAATATGGCCCGATGCCCAGCGTGCACGCCATCGAATGAGCCTACGGTTAAAACCGCATTCTTTATTTTCGGAAGAAGATCGATATTTTTATGAATAAACATAAGCTGCAAAAGTAGGTAAATTTTAACGATTTAAGGATGCTTTTGGAAATCTTTAGTTGCTTAAATACAATTGGTTATGTATCGAATTATGGCTATCTTACCAATCAATAAAAAATTGCTGTTATGGAAATATTAGATTTGAATTTTTTGGACTACTCTGACACCATAGCCTCCTTCCTTTTAGAGTCTTCAGATGGACTCATTTTGGTGGAGTCTGGTCCATATTCTACCTATAATCATTTGACGAAAGTACTCCATGATTTAGGGGTCAAACCCAGCGATGTGCGGCATGTTTTACTGACTCATATTCACCTAGATCATGCTGGTGCGGCATGGGCTTTTGCCAAAAATGGTGCTCAAATATATGTACATCCAAAAGGGTATAAACATTTGGCAAATCCAGAACGTCTTTGGGCTTCCGCAAAACGAATTTATAAAGACGATATGGAATATTTGTGGGGAGATATGCAGGCCATTGATGCTTCTTTGCTTCACGCTATTGAGGATGCACAGGACTTGAAAATAGGTAACAAGGTGTTTACGTCTTGGCATACGCCTGGGCATGCGGTTCACCACATCGCTTGGCAGCATGAAAATGGCATCTTTACGGGGGATGTTGGAGGTGTGAAAATTGGGGATAATCTTGTAGCTCCACCTTGTCCGCCTCCCGATATTCATATAGAAGATTGGAAAGTCTCTATTCAGAAAATATTAAGTTTAAAACCTGAGTCTATCTATTTGACACATTTTGGGGAGATTACGGAGGTTGCGAGTCATCTGAACGAATTAGAAAATAGACTAGATAAATGGGCGGCATGGATGTTTCCATATTATCAAAAAGGAATGTCAGCAGAAGAGTTAGTACCATTGTTTCAAGCTTTTTCCATTGAAGAGATGAGAGAGAATAAGGTGTCTAAACCAGACATTGAGCGTTACTTAAAAGCGAATCCACCTTGGATGAGTGTTTGGGGATTGTTACGCTATTTTAAAGTGATAGAAGCAGAATGATCGCTTATGAAGCTATAAAATTGGTACACATTTTAAGCGCGACTTTGATGATTGGGACGGGTTTGGGGAGCGCATTTTATTTGTTCCTTACTTATAAACGTTCTGATGCAAATACGCTTTATGAAGTTGTTAAACTTGTAATTTTAGCAGACACCATCTTTACTTTTCCTTCGGTAATATTACAAATAGTTACGGGCATTTGGATGACAGAACGTGTTGGTTGGACTTATTCCAATTGGTTTTGGATCGTGATTGGTGTGAGTGTTTTGGTTTTTGGCACTTGGATAAAAGCTGTTTTTATTCAACTTCGCTTGCGCAAATTATTAGAAGAAAAATTGGAAATTACACCTAAATTTAAACGCTTAATGTCCCTATGGTTTTACCTAGGCGTTCCGTCGTTTTTGGCTTCGATGTATATTTATTATTTAATGGTTTTTAAACCCTTTTTGTAGATGAGGATATTGATTCTTGGAGGCACTGGATTTATTGGTAATGCTATATTTCATGGCTTAGTAGCAGAACATGAAGTCGTTGTCGCGAGTCGGAAGCCGATGGGTACTTACCCGAATTGGCGACCAGTAGATTTTGCGCAAGAGAATAATTGGACGCAATTAGTTGACTCTATTGATTTGATAATCAACGCAATAGGTATTATTTCTGGAGATTTTAAGCAAGTGCAAATAACAGCTCCAATGCAATTGTTTAGTTATTGCGAGCAGCAAGGAATTAAAATTATTAATATTTCTGCCATCGGCGCAGAGCGAGAAAATCCACCTAATCCTTTTTTAGGTTCGAAGAGAAAATTGGATCTTTTCTTATTGGATAAGAAAAATACTAAAGTAATTTATCCAGGGATCGTTTTAGGAAAAGATGGAAAAAGTAGTCGGTTTTTTAAGGCTATTTCGGAATTCCCAATTATTCCATTAATTGGGGGAGATCCACCACTAGTACATATCACTCAATTAGTAGCATTAATTAATAATATTATTCAAGATTTTGATAATTATCCACGACAAATTTTTGCTATTGCCAAAGCGGAAACCATGAAAGATTTGTATAAAGCACTTCGCGGTAAATCTGCAATTTATTTACCATCACCTTCATGGCCTACACGTTTGGTGTTTAGCCTTTTTCCGAAATTAGAAATTGGTATTTTTAATAAGAATATGGCTTCGATGATAGACGAAATTGATGTGTCACAGTATCAACCTATTTTTGATAGACCAGCAACATCCTTTGTGCAAGCGAATCAGATTTCACCCAGTAATGATTTTGCTAGAATGTTTGGATTTATTGCTCTGTTTGTAGTTTGGTTGTGGTCTGGTGTAAGCTCATTGGTTTCTTGGGATACCAGTGAAACGTTGATGGCTTCGATTGGAATTCCTTCTACAAAAGCCGCTATGTATATTTATCTTGGGGCAGTAGTTGATATATTATTGGCTTTTGGTTTGTTTTTGCGTAAGCACCAGGGGAGGATTTTACTTATGCAAATGGGCTTTATTCTGGTTTATACTTTGATTTTAACGATTTTTGCCCCAGAATTTTGGATGCATCCATTTGGGGTTTTGACTAAAAATTTGCCATTAATGGTTTTAGCTTGGTGGCTTTATCGAAAAGATTAGGGTATGTGAATGGTTTTTTTTGTCTATTGCTCATATTCAACAAAAAGCTTAACTTTGCATCCCAAGATTGCTGCTATTAGAACAGAATTATAAACCCCATACTTATGCGCTTAGTATTGTTGATGGCTTTCTCTGCCTTATTTGTCTCTTCCTGCGTGCACCAAAATCTGACAACACTTGATGAGCAGATGACCGCTGCTTTTACAACGCTTTCGCCTGTTGGAGATATGAAGTATTTTATCTTTCCAGAAGAAGGGGATTTTACTGCAATCCCTAATCAAGATCCTAAAAATCCTGTGACAGCCGAAAAAATAAAATTAGGTCAGTTACTTTATTTTGAAACAGGTTTTGCGCAAGCTTCATTAAAAACGGATGCATTGGAAACTTATTCTTGTGCTTCTTGTCACATTCCAGAACGAGGATATACGCCAGGGGTAAAGCAAGGGATAGCAGATGGTGGAATTGGTTTTGGGGAATATGGCGATGGACGGCGTATGTGGAATCTTTTTGAAGAAGAAGAATTAGATGTTCAAGGTGTTCGAGCTTTGAGTATGATTAATGCGGCTTATGTTACGAATACTTTTTGGAATGGTCAGTTCGGTTCGAATGATAAAAATATTGGCACTGAAGGTGTTTGGAATAAGAGTGAGACGGTCAAAGTAAATCATTTGGGTTATGCTGGACAAGAGACACAACACCTAATTGGTATAGTATCGCATCGGTTGAAAGTGACAGACAAATTGTTAGATGAATATGGTTATCGAAGTTTGTTTGATGATGCTTTTCCTGATGTAGATGTTGAAGATCGTTATACAACTTTGACAGCGAGTTTTGCTTTAGCAGCTTATTTGAGAACGTTGTTTGCTAATAAAGCCCCACTACAAAGATGGTTGAAGGGGGAAGAAAATGCATTGAGTGAAGATCAGAAAAAAGGTGCAGTTGTTTTCTTGACAAAAGCAGGCTGTACGGGTTGCCATAAAAGTCCTTCTTTTAATTCTATGGAATTTCATCGCTTAGGGACAAAGGATATGTTTCAGCAAGCAGATGCACTTAATACAAGTTCAAATGATGAGCGCAATTTAGGGCGTGGAGGTTTTACGAGTAAGCCTGAAGATATGCGAGCTTTTAAAGTTCCACAGTTATATAATGTCTCGGATTATGTGACTTACTTTCATGGTAGTAGTAAATATACATTAAGGGAAGTTATTGATTTTAAGCTTCGGGCGAAGTCTGAAAATGGTTTAGTATTAAATAAAGACCTTTCGGAAAAATTTAAAGAAATTCAGTTGACAGCTGTCGAAAAAGAAAACTTAATTGATTTTTTGACCAATGCTTTACGGGATCCGGACATGACACGTTATGCACCTACGAGTATCCTTTCGGGAAATTGTTTTCCTGACAATGACCCTTTTTCTAAGATTGATTTGGGCTGTGAATAGTGATTCTTATCATACTTATATTTTCTTTGTTTAAACATTTTGTACTAACTTGCGTGCAAATTCTTTTGCAATAATTTTGCAAATTTAATATTCAGTTTTTTAAAAATATTATGTCATGAAATCAGTTTTTACACTTTTATTTGTGTGCTACACGCTTGTGTCTTTTGCTCAAGTCAATTATTATTTAGATCGGGATGCTTGGCATGCAGGCTGTGATGCAACTTTGTTCTTAGAAGATTTTGAGGGCGGTCCGACAAAATCTGGAAACTCAGGGTGTGATGGTGATTTTTCAGCTGCTGGTAATAGTTGTTTTCCTGCTGGAGAAATACAGCCAGGAATAGTCGTTACTTCATCTGATACGACGACGGCAACACCTATGGCCTATACAAATGTTGGTTTTGTAAGCAATCCTACGCCAATAGTTGGAACAAACCATTTTGAAGATTATACGATAATTAAATTTCCTGACGGAGATATTAATACAGTTGGACTTGTTTTGTATGGAGCTCCTGCGGCGTCTGTTATGCACGTAAGAATGTATGGGGTGACAGGGGATTTCGTGGATTCGTTGACTATTACGGAAGGGATGCCTGGCCCATATTTTTTTGGTTTTGTTTCCAATCAACCTGTTGGGCGTATAGAATTTCAAGCGGAAGGTTCTTCTATTGAGATGGTAGGCGTAGTGGAGTTTGGTGTTTGTAATGTTGTTGCTGTTACTGAATTGGAAAAATATAATTTGACGTATTTTCCCAACCCTGCAACAAACACATTAATGCTTCGTGCGAATGCTGAAATTTCATTGGTAAATATTAGTAATGTTTTAGGACAAGAAGTGGTTAAGACAACTCCTTCTTCAAGTAACACGGATATTGATATTTCTAATTTGGTGCCTGGAACCTATTTTATTAGAGTTCAAATTTTAGGAGAAACGGGAGTATATAAACTGCTGAAGGAGTAGTGAGTTAAGTGGTAATATTTCGATTCACGCGCCACATATCCCACAATACAATCTTTCCCCAAACCAAAATACAAGCCACTGCTTTAATCCCATAGGGAAAAATATAAGTATGCCGAATGCTAGCTGGAAAAAAATCCGTTACCGACAAAGTCGTAAAGATAAAGGCCAATAAAAGTAATGCGGTATTAAGGCGGGAGCGAGGCGAATTCCAATACCAAATGGCCACCCCAGCCATTGCAATAATGAAAGTAGGCGACTCTGCTTTGTGATTGAAGATGATGACCCAAAGTAAGATAGAAGCGAGATTCAGTAATCTTAATTGATATTGACCATGCTTTTTTATTTGCGCAAGCGGAAGTAGAAATAATACAACGCCTATTAAGGGAATGAGTAGTTTATTGGGTCTTATACCAAACCAGGTGTCTAGCCAGCCCATCACAGAGAAGCCCAAGGAGCCTTGGTGATCCATGATTAAAAGTTCTTTCCACCAATAATATTGTTCGAGAACAGAATCCCAACCGACAATGAAAATTGGTAAAACAAAAAGGAGTGCAGACCATAGTAAAGTCCAGCCAATAGCTTTTAATTTGTTCGGGTAGAATAGAAATAAAGCAAAAGCAACTATGCCAAATAATTTTATAAATACAGATAAAACAACCATTAAGGTGGCCCAAGCGATATGCTTCTTTTCTAAGAAGCCAAAAGCAAAAATAATGAGTCCTGCCATCAAACCATTTGACTGGGTACTTTGTAATGAGGTTAGCATTTCGATGAATACAAAAAATGTGATAAACCCTTTTTGTCGATTACTTAGTTTTGGCAAATACCAAATAGAAAATAAAAATACTAAGGAATTTAACACGTTCCAAAGAGAGAGGCCAAGGAGGTCTGGCAGATAGGCAAACAGCCCGAAGAATAAAGAAAATGTGGGACTGTATTTGAATAAATCCCAGTACTCATTTGGGTAAAGTTGGTAGATGTTTTCTTGCCCTAATAGATGAAAAAAGGATTGTTTGAAGATAACGTAATTGTTGTATTGAGTGTATTCAATAGCAACATCTCCAAAGTGTTTTGTCCCAAGCAGATACAATTGAATACTTGCGACAATAGCAATAATGATATATAACCAAAACTGCGTTTTATTTTTAATAATAAAATCTAAGATCTTTCCCCAGTTCATTTTAAATATTCTTAATCGTAAAGCAAATACTTGCTCCGAATATGCTTGAATTTATCTAGGTCATTTTGCCAACTATTACGAATTTCTTTGACGGAAAGGCCTTTGATTATCTGCTTGCGCAAAACATCACCTCCTGCAAGTTTGTCAAAGAATAGGTTCTTTAAAAAGAATTTTTCTTTGTTAGGAAAGTTTGTATAAGCATCGACCAAATAGTTTAAGTTTAAACCATTTTTTATGACTTCATATTCTGTTAACTTGCTGAGGTTGAATCCTTTGCAAGGAATTCCTTCTAGTTTTGGGTATTTAGCACCAGGCATCGGCTTGGGTGTAAAAGTAGTGTCTCCTGTTGGAAAATCAGGATGTCCATATAATTGAAATTGTTTGTCTGTTCCACGTCCAACACTAACGGTAGTGCCTTCAAATAAGCATAAAGAAGGGTAGAGCAAGATGGATCTATAATTAGGTAAGTTGGGTGATGGCTTTATTGGCAAGGCATAAGGTCTTTGGTGTTTGTAATTCAAGCAAGGAATGACTTCTAAATCTGCTTCAATCTTATTTTCTAACCAGTGTTCTCCTACAATCATTCGGCCGTATTCACCGATAGTCATGCCATGTACAATTGGCACTGGATGCATACCTACAAATGATTTGAATTTAGGATCTAGTATTGGGCCGTCAACATAGTTTCCATTTGGGTTGGGTCTATCTAAAATTAAGATAGGAATATTATTTTCTGCGCAAGCTTCTAACACATAGTGCAAGGTTGAAATATAAGTGTAAAACCTGACGCCTACATCTTGAATATCAAATACTAGGATATCAATATTTTTTAATTGTTCTGCTGAAGGTTTTCGATTTTTTCCATAGAGGGAAATAACGGGTAAACCTGTAATGGGGTCTTTTCCATCTTTTATTTTTGCACCAGCGTCGGCCTTTCCCCGAAATCCATGCTCTGGGGAAAAAATAGTTTTTAGGTTGACCTGCAGACTCAAAAGTGTGTCTGCTAAATGTGTTTTACCGACCATAGAGGTTTGATTGGCCACGAGTCCAACGGCTTTACCCTTTAGCTTTGGTAAATATCTTTCCATTTGTTCGGCTCCAACGACAATCGTCCTAGTAGTGTGTTTTGTCTCAGGGGATTGTTTTTGATTTATTTCTACTTTAGCATTATTGGCGCAAGCAAAAAATACGATAGAAGCTAGCAAGAAAAACTTTATGGTAGACATAGGTTCATTTTTGATTTGAGTGCAAAATAGGAAATTCTACTTGAATTGAACGATTGTTAAGGTGAAAATAATGTGAACTCGCGATTAAATACTACTTTTTTGTGCACTTCATCTAAAGAAGATTTAAAGTTCGTTGCGACGAACCTTCTTTTTTTTGTCAGACTCATCAGGCTCGACATAAAGGGTTTACATAGGTAAATAGCGCAGGCATTCAACCTATATTTTTTAACCAGAACCTTTCCATCATAAATCCCAACAAATAGCGTTTTATTCAGTAAATTTGCAGCTTCTAATAATTCAATCCAAATAATGGGTGACACACCTACTACTAAACAAAAAAATACTTGGCTACCACTGCTACTTTCATTAGTCATGGTAGGCGGTATGGTCATTGGCTTGCGGCTCAAAGATTCCAGTAATATTTTTGCGAAACTGGAGGATAAGGAGCAATCTAGCCTAGGCAATATTGAACTCCCTTTGTTGCAAGCTGTACGATATATTGATGCTAAATATGTCGATAGTTTGGATGAAAGTATTATTGCCGAAACGGCCATCAGAAACCTTATTCATGAGCTAGATCCGCATTCCGTCTATCTTCCGAAAAAAGATTATGCCCACAGTAAAGAACAACTAAGCGGTTCTTTTTTGGGAATAGGCATTGATTTTATGATGATTGACGATACGGTTACTATTGGTGGGGTTATAGCCGAAGGTCCAGCCTCTAAATCTGGTTTGCAAAGTGGGGACAAGATCCTAAAAATAGCCAATTTGATTGTCGCTGGCGCCAAAATGACTAGTGATACCATTGTCGACTTACTCAAAGGGACTCGGGAAGATAAACTAGTCCTGACTTGTCTAAATACAAAGACAAATAAAACTTATGATGCTACAATTACCCGAGATGATGTGAGTTTGCCAAGTATCCCAACAGCCTTTATGATAGAAGATCAAGTAGGTTACCTCAATATCCTGAGCTTTACGAAAACCACTTCAAGAGAATTTGCGCAAGCAGTTAAACACCTAATTGACGAACAAGGAATGCAAGATTTAATTATTGATCTACGTGGTAATCCTGGCGGATATTTGGACGAAGCTGTAGAGGTTTTAAATCATATTTTCTTGGACAAACATAAATTATTAGTCTATACCTCTGGGGCAAAAATAGGCAAAAGAGACCGTAAGACGAATGGGGCTAGCAGATTGAATATCAAGAAGTTAGCCATTTTGATTAATGAAGAATCTGCATCTGCTGCGGAGATTACAGCTGGTGCTTTGCAAGATTGGGATCGGGCGGTTATTGTAGGTAGAAGAAGTTTTGGAAAAGGATTGGTACAAGAAGATATGATGTTGGCAAATGGTGGTGCGATAAGGATGACGGTAGCGAGATATTATACGCCATCTGGTCGGTGTATCCAAAAAGATTATTCGGATCGAAATAAGTATGACCATGATTTAGAAGAGCGTTTTGAGAATGGCGAACTATTTGAGAGGGAAGAAAAAATTGCAGATACCACTGTTTATAGGACGGCCAATGGTCGCATCGTTCATGGTGGAGGCGGCATCAGCCCAGAAATATATGTTCCGATGGATAGCAGTTTGGTGCAAACGAATTGGCTGGTAATGAGCAGTTTTTTATATGAATTTGTATTGAGCAAACATCCTAATTTGTCTGGGATGGGGGAAAAGGATTTTTTAAATAATTACCACGTATCTAATGAAATGGTGGATGACTTTGTCGCTTTCGCAAATGCTAAAAGTAAAAAGCATCATTTTACGAAAGTAGAAAAATATAAGAGCACCATCAAAAAAAGACTGAAAGCTTATATCGGTAAGATAAATTTTGGGGAATCCATGCACTATAAAGTAAATGCAGTGGAGGCCGATCCTTTTGTGGAAGCTGCTTTGAAGCAGTTGAAAAAAGAAAATATTTTAGAAGTAAACTAAAGCAGTAAGATGGATTTTAAATTAGAAGTATTGTCAGAAAGCCCTGCTGCTTGGATAGAAAAAGTCCTTAATAATTTTGATGATTTTTTGATAGACCATGCTAATGGGGAACGCAAAGCTTCGTCTTTTGCACTAGGACTCGTCGCAAAATATCCAACGTTTAAGGAGATGATTCCCCCTTTGATTGACATGGGTGTGGAGGAGTTGGAGCATTTTCAGCAAGTCTATCAATTGATGCATGAGCGTGGACTTCAGCTTCCGCAAAAAATAGACAAAGACCAATATATTGTTGAATTGACAGAGCAATGTCGCCATGGACGGATGGATCGTTTGATGGATCGACTTATTATTGGTTCAATTTCTGAGGTTCGGGCACTGGAGCGATTTAAATTAGTGGCAGATGGGCTTACGGACCCAGCTTTGAAAAAATTCTATAAAATACTATGGGCATCCGAAGCGAAGCATGGATCCATGTACATAGATTTGGCGAAACTTTATTATGATGAAGGCGATATTTTCGCAAGAGCAAAAACGCTTTTTGAATATGAAGCGGAACTGATTCAGCGTATTCCCATTCGGGCGGCTTTGCATTAATTAAAAATATTTACAGATGTATATCGCAGGAGAAATGAATAAAGGGCATTTACTTTCCGTGTATGCCATTTTTGAAAAACTGGAGGATATCCGAAAGTACCTTAATACCAATACGGCTATCAAAGATTTGGAACTCGCTGTTATGAAATATGAATTGAGTTTTCCATTTTTAATACTGGAGACTTTTGAGGAAGATAAAAATATTTATACACCCATCACCAAGGAGAAATTTAAGCAAAGACTAGAATCTTTATTGCCAGAAGTTGAGGTTCATTTTAATCTTTGGCCCATCCGACAAGGAGGTTATAATCAGTGGTATCCAAGTGAATCTATGCTCACTGGTCGTGATAAGCATGTGCATTTTGACCAGGAGGCTTTGGCTGAGTTGGATGCGTTGGGTTTTGATGTTTATTTGGATGGTTTGATTGGTTGAAAACAAATAACTAGTATTTTGTATCCTTGACATAAACAAAGACCCCTTCAAGAGGAGATAGAGCAGTATCAATATCAACGGCCGTTTCAATAATTACTATTGACTCATCCTGTTTGATAAATTATAGACTCCCTTCAAAAAATAAAATAAATTTTTCTATTATTTCCCTACCTTGCAGCCACATGCTCAAGAGAATTCTAAACTTATTTTTATACAGCAATATTTTCATTGCTTTATGTGCGGTGGCATTTCTGTGGACATCCGAATTGATGGCCTATCAGGAAGTGGTGATTTCGCCTTACGATGGTTTAGTTTTTTGCGCAAGCTTACTCATCTACAGCGCCCATCGGATAGTGGGAATTCACAAGCTCCAAGCGGCCTCTATTAATAAAAGACATAGCCTGATACAAAACATTGAGCCACTTGTAATTACGTTAGGTGGTCTAGGGTTAATTGGAAGTGTGTTTTTGTTCTTTGGACTATCGACTATGCAGCAGGTTTTATTGCTGATACCAGCATTAATATCCTTCGCATACATCATTCCTTTTTCCCGAAAGGAGAAGCGACTTAGAGACTTTCCTTTTATAAAGGTGTTTCTAATTTCCTTCACTTGGGCTTGGGTGACGGTGATTATTCCGATGTGGGAATTGAATGTTGGAGGTTTGTGGTGGTTGTTTTTTGAACGTTTTTTCTTTATTTTAGCTATTACGCTGCCCTTTGATATAAGAGATATTTTGTTGGATAGGAAACAGGGGACTAAGACGATTCCGCTACTGATTGGTCCACGTCGAACCAAGCGATTATCTTTTTTAATGTTAGGAATATCGTTGTTAATTGGAATTATATATCTTTTAGTGTTTTCTTTGCAATACCAAGTGCTTAATGGGTATATAATTTCTGGGCTTTATACGTTCTATTTTTTGAATAAAGTCAGACAAGGTGCCTCCGATTACTTATTTACAGGCTGGTTGGATGGGACTATGATTGCCCAATACTTGATTATTCAGGCCTTAATTTTTTACTTTTAACCGATTTGATGATGAAAGGATTTATAACATTGCTGTTTGTATTATTGACTCAACTAGGATTTGGGCAACATGAAGATGTATTGCTAGGGGAGACTGGTAATTTGCTCTTACAACATTTGGAAGATAATTACAAGCCTTCAAATGTTCTGGCTTATGGTGCTGCTCGACAAAAGATGTTTGGAAAAGTTGATAATATTGGAGGGTCAATATTTTGTGTATATACGAATGATGAAATTCATATCAATCAAAATGATTCAGATCCAAAAGGTACAGCGTTTGGCCTTGGTTTTAACACAGAGCATACTTTTCCTCAATCTAAAGGAGCTACCGGAAATGCCAAAAGCAATGTGCATCATTTATTTCCCACAAGAGTAGATGTGAATGGAGAGCGTGGACATGTCCCTTTCGAAGAGATTCCTGATAATCAAACAGATAGTTGGTGGTATTTAAGTGGTACTTCCAGTAACATTCCTTCCAATAATATTGACCTCTATAGTGAGTCTGATAAAGGGAATCGGTTTGAGCCGCAAGAAAGTCACAAAGGAAATGTAGCCCGTGCGATGATGTATTTTTATACCATGTATCATGACCAAGCGGATGCTAAAGACAATGGCTATTTTCAAGATATGCTACCTTCACTTTGCCAGTGGAATATTGAGGATGAAGTCGACCAAAGAGAGTGGGATAGGACCTGGGCTATTGCTAAATTTCAAAGTAATCTGCCAAATCCTTTTGTCTTAGATTGTACGCTTGCGCAACGATCTTATTGCTCCGGAATGGGTTTGATGTGTATGCCTGATGCCGTGCAAGAATTAAATAATATTAAAACTTTTGGGGTGCATCCTAACCCGGCTCACCTTGCGGCAAAAATTAGATTTACGCTAGCGTATGCTTTCGCAAAAGGAGATTTAGTAATTATGGATATGGCTGGGAAAGAGCTTTCTAGCCAACCTATTACAGACCTAAGAGTAGGCGCAAATGAAATTAATGTCGATGTAACCAGTTGGTTGCCAGGGTTTTATATTTATACTATTCAAATTAATGGAGAAGTAGCCGCTGGTAAACTAATTGTTTACTAAAAATACTCAGACATAATTTTCTCACCATTACTTTTAGATTCATGAAACCAGAACGTCTAGAAAAAATAAAACACGCCGCTAAAAATCGTCAATTAGACATAGCAGTGGTATTAGAAAATGTTCATGATTCTCATAATATTGGAGCCGTCATGCGTACCTGCGATAGTGTGGGTATTCAGTCTGTTTATTTACTAAACACTGAAGAAATCCCATTAAAAAATATTGTCTTGGGCAAGCGAACTTCTTCCGGTTCTAGAAAGTGGATAGACGTAAAATTATTTACCGACAGAGAAAAATGTTTTACTGCCTTGCGGCAAAAATATGCTAAAGTACTTTCTACTCATATTGGTAGTGACGCAGTAAGTTTATATGAATTGGACTTGACACAATCTGTCGCTTTGCTATTCGGAAACGAACGAGATGGGGTGACACCAAAAACACTCGAACTTTGTGATGGTAATTTTTTGATTCCGCAATATGGTTTTGTCCAAAGTTTAAATATTTCAGTCTCTTGCGCCATCACCCTTTATGAAGCTTCTAGACAACGGGAGAAAGCGGGTAAGTATGGATCTATTTCTAATACTGACGAGCAAGCTCTTGTCGATAAGTTTTCAGAAATTCATAATAGTAAAAAGAAAGGACGCAAGCCAGTAGTGGAGTAACCAAGACAATAATGTTAAAAATAGTTAAGAGTATGAGGAGCCCTGTTATTAATGGGGCTGGGGGTACTTCTTGTGCTTCTGGGGAGTGAGGTGCTAGATAGGATGGAACACGGATTTTACGGATAGAACGGATGAGCACGGATTTTCTCGTTAGAATGCACACGGATTTCTCACGTTAGATGCAAAGTACGGATTGCACCGGATTACACACGGCACTAGATAGGATGGAACACAGATTCTACGGATAGAACGGATGAGCACGGATTTTCTCGTTAGAATGCACACGGATTTTCTCGTTAGATGCAAAGTACGGATTGCACACGGTGCTAGATAGGATGGAACACCGATTTTACGGATGAACGGATGAGCACGGATTTTCTCGTTAGAATGCACACGGATTTTCTCGTTAGATGCAAAGTACGGATTCGGATTACCAGACTCGAAAGCTCAACTATAAAAAAAGACTAAAACTTGATCCCATCAAAAAGTTGAGACTTCGAAGCTGGACTTGATGAAT